>MU868470.1:61573-80055 GCA_036418205.1 Ostertagia ostertagi | reverse complement strand
AGGCATGGAAAGAAGACGGCGTTTGGCCGGCTACGCACCAGGCGACGCAATGAGAGAATCGGGTTAAAGCGCGTTATTTCGGAGAGTGGGGACAAATCGATCGATGGAATAGGATGGAGCAGAAGTGCAATATGTGAATGCAACGGCAGAAGGCCAGAAAGAGCTTCTAGTGAATGCACTCCAAGAACCAAGTTTGAGCATCCCCGTCGCCAGCATTCGTGAAAGACGTCCGTGGGCAATTCGAACGTAGCAGCCTTTTCGAGTTTTCGAATTTCTAATCAAAACGAAAGCAATACTTCAGTTCTTTTCACTATTATCGTGGATAATGAGTCTCAAGCCAGTGATTTATGGCTGAAATAGAATCATGATTTTTCCGCGCAAGATTCCTTTAAGTACCTGTCCTGTGTGTTTAACACTGAAACACTTTACTCCTTACTCAATGATTTGGATGCAGCATGTTCTAGAAGAAAATTCACACAATTTTCTTTTTTCATCTCAAAATGGGCTAGGAAAGAGAGGAGGCGCTACACCAATTATGCTTTGTTCTCGAATCCACAATAGATGAGCTATGCAATAATGATTCATATAGCTTCCCCAGACTTAAGAAAAGGGAACCTGCACAAAACTGTATAAAGCCCGCTACTGAATCATGTGTGGCTGATTTGTAATTTCAAAATATATTGTGTAGGCCGAAAAGTCCTACGAAGAAGTGGATAGAGATGTGCCACAGAGAGTCGCGCTTTCGGAGACTCTTTCTAACATTTTGTTAACAAAGAAAAAGATTTGGAAGAATTCTGGAACGGTAGTAAGGTACTCTGAACTAGCAGCCAAATGTAGTGATTTTCCCCACTGACGAGGAACAAGCGGCGCTTGAACACGAACATGACCCTTCTCGAGACCAGGGTCAACGTGCGTCGGAAAAAGTCCAACGAGGGGGGGGGGGTCGTATTTGGGGTGGAAAAGGGGGTCGTTTTCGCGAGGTAGCGTTAATGTTACAGTAAGGGAAGTGATGATGCAGTTGGTTGGCGCGCTAAAATTTTGCCGTTTCACGGTGTGTATAAGCCCCCTAGAAAATGTTGCAGTGGAAATATTGGTGAAATAGGGGGGGGGAAGTGAGAGGATGTTTGCGGTTTCGTGGTAGGTATATACCCCCCCCCCCCCGCTCGACGGTAATTTTGGAGGAAAAAGTGGGCGGAGTTTGGGCTGTGTCGACTGGTCTCTCAGAATCGAATACTATAGAATGAGCCCCATGATGGCGATGGCAGGCGAGGGTGGTGAAGGGTTGACCCTGAGGGGGGGGTCGTATCGAGGCCCTCTAGAAGGGGGAGGGGGTCGTAAAATTTTCGAAAACGGTCCAACGTGACGGTTGGCCCTGCTCGAGACCACCAGCCTCAGCACAGTGCCTGCAAAACTTGCGCCGCTCTCGGACTTGAACCCTGGATGGTAGGATTCATAGCCGGTTTTTGCCACTGCACCAGGGATCACTCGATCACACCACTGGAAGAGATGTTGATGACAGGTAAGCAACGGATGTTGTTTGCAAATCTTAGACTCCAAGCGGTGTTGATCCAGCAACCTTGCCAGCGGCAGCGTGGAACGTTCCCATTGAGCCATTGGAATTTGCCATAGTGGAAGTGGTGAGCATCCACCACGTTGCCTGCAAAGCTTGCGTCACACATGGGTTTGAACCTTTGGTGCACCGTCCCATGAGCGGCATCGCTACCACTGCACTAAGGAGCCCTTCTTATCGACAGTGAAAGGGTTGTAGAGAAAAGGGAATAGCCACAAAGGTTGCAAACCTTTAGACATCTCGTAGTATTGATCCCGCGACTGATCCAACACCAACGTAGACCGCAGGCGCTACACCATTCAATGCAAGGTCCCTTCCCTTTCCAACACCGTGCTTTGACCCACGCACCTGGCAGTTTGAAGTTGGCCAACTCCAAAAAGTCCTCCGAAGGACTTTTTGCTGCGCGTAACGGGCGTCACCTGCGTCTCTCCAAACACATTGTATTTCGCCCCTCCGCGTCCCGTTTTCTGTCAGCGAGCCCTTCCTGCGCGTTTTACGGCTGCGCGTAACAAGGAACCACCCTGCCAGGGAGCTGCAGCTCACCTGGGAAGCTTTCTTCAGAGTTTCATAAATAGGTCTCCTAGGTGCCATAGAAGCGATTTCCACCATCATCGGAAAAACTTGCACCTCCACGTTACGTGCTCATTGAAGCTGCCCGTTAACGTGAAAGGTTGGCTAGTTTACTACCGTCCCTGAGCAATAACAGGTGAACTTCCGCCAAAGAGTTGAATTACGACGAGGAACTCAAAGGAAGGGTTTTCGAAATCTCAAAATACACGAGGATAAATTTTGATTGTGTTATTGATACACCACGAACAATTGGCAAAGTTAAATGGTGCCTCGGTGGTGCAGTCAGTAGCACAACTGTCCTTCGAGCGAAAGGGACTGGTTCGATTCCAGAGGGGGCGAAGACTTTTGCTCATAACCTGGCATTCTGTAAGGCACGAAGACGAAGTTATGAAACCCTTCACGCAATCTGCGACACAGCTCTTCGAGTTCAGGAGAAACATACACCGAAAGCCCCAACACATATGCCCATCAAGGGACATCATAGAGGGGTAACTTCCCTGTGCCTCAGCTGCATACCGCAGGATCAACCCTGAAAAATTTTACAAGCTGAGGTTCTGAGCTATGCTGTGTTCTCAGTGATTGAGCTTCTTATTTATCCGTTGCCATTTTCCCCATCGCCTGGATAGCCTTCCAGGAGAAATGCTTCAAATTCAACATGACAGTGGAACGATCGTCACTCAGTTCATTTTCTCCAAAACTCAGCACTTTCGACGACTGAATGGATCAAAGTTGTTGGCAATGGAGAGAAGATTGTTATGGTTATTACTACGATCGTTGCTGCAGGAACTTCACTGTAGACCCACTACATTCAGTCTCAGAAGTGGAGCCGGAAAGTTGTGGCCAAGGCTCAATACTTTTTTAAATGCCTAAAGGCGGAAGCTACGATTGGAATGCTGCCCACTAGAATGAAGGTGGAAGTGGTCGTCAGTGCTGGGATGAAGAAAAAAGTATGAGAAACGGCTCACAATCCGAGAAGGCCCTTCTCTTGCCCGCTGATTTCCGCATTTACGCTATTCGGGCGGAAGTGGTGTAGTGGCAAGTGGCACGCTTACCACGCGAGCGGATCAAATCCTGGGTCGTGAGTCGCCCGGGCCAACCAAGCCTTCCATCCCTCCGGGGTCGGTTAATTGGTACCAGACTTGTCTGGGAGGATAAAAACACTGACTTGTACATCGGCTGGCCCCCATTGTATAGGCCACATCGCATTCAAACGCCACTACGAATGTACAAATGGAAGTAGAATGCGTGCCGCATCCCAAAAGGGATTGATCAACGGCAAATGCTTATTTTTTATCCTTTATTTACGCTACTCTCATCGATGTTGCACTATTCAATGCTAACTCACTTTCTGCTGAACGGCTAGAGACCTGCTTCTAGTGGTTAGCCAGGTGGTGGGCGTACCGCGTCAATAGCGCCGCGGGGAGGGGCATATCTTTCGCTGCGAATGCTGAGTCAGTCCGCACCAAGGGGTTAGCCTTTTTCACTAGATGAATCCCCCTCATCGACTTTCGACCTCATCGTGTCATACTTTTTGAAGATTCTCGGCGGTAACCGCTTTACGGACTGTATTGATGATGGGGGTTATGCTCTTGACCTTCAATTTGTTTAGCAGTGTGAGATTAATTCTGAAAACATGGAAAGGAAGTATAAGGCAGGGTGAGTACTGCTGATCAGGATCACTGCAAACTTGCATTACTACTGGTTCGCCACATAAGGACGTGGCTTGCAGCGACTCCACATGGCCGAACAAGACCTAATGACATCTCACGAGTGAGTGTCATGTCTGCTTAGCTAGAATATCACAACACTGCAGACATAGCAATGATTTCAATTTAGCAGACAATAGAACATGTTGCGTAAGAACATATGCAATCGAGTTGATCTTAATCTTATTTCACTTTAAGACCAGAATGCGGAAGTCGGAAAGCGGAAGTACGCAAGTACATATGTAGCTCACCAATTGTGTCCTTTGTACCATCGATTTCCACTTAGGGAAACCTGACGCTGGACGAGAGAGGGCCTCCGCTACACAGAGAATGATTTAAACCATAGCTCATTCACCTGACCCATGGCGTATGGGCAAGGTTCCGGCACATTAAGGTTTAAGTGTTCGCGCACCATAAAATCCTTCAAGTGCCGCAGTTATCTGCACTTTTCCAGCGCCACATTTCTGAAGAAACTGGCCCCGTTTGGATAGCTAGTCGCAACCTATTTAGCTAGCAGTAATGCTACCCTGGAAATAACACCCAACTAATCTCAGCAACCCTGTTATTCGTGAGCTTTTCCAATTGCGTTACGTGCCCACACAACAAACGTAGATGTACTCCCAATAGTACAAAGCACGCAGTGCCAAGTTACGGTAGCTCGTCGTTAGAAAAAGTTCTCATAACTCTCGAATAGCTCCGAAGAACTCTTTGAATGGCTCTTTTGAGAAAATGCAGAGAGGTGCCCTCAAGGGGATGCACGTCCCGCTATGTGTCTCCCATCCCATTGCCTACGCGGTTATTGATCACTATGCCCGGTTGTCCTCACACGCCTCGTTTGAATACGGTGCAAAAAACGTTCAGGTTTTCCAGATGACGTGCGCATGAAGAATGCAGTATGCTACCCATTACTGGGACATCATTTACTGACTTAATAAGTAATGCCCAATATCTTGATGAGGTCTCGTTGCTTCCTCGGATTGATGCTGTACCTCTGGCAAAGAAATTTGTTTAAATAGAAGGTGCGCCACTATCGACACTGCTGTTAATTGAGTACTAACAATTATTTGCATGAATACTCAGTAAATTTTAAAGGCAAGAATCAGGATTAAACTGACAGGGTGATTCCACTCAAATGTGAAAGTAGGGATGGGAGGTGGACCGCCAGTGGAGAAAAAAGGAAAGAAAATCCTGAAATACACAGGAAATACGAGCATTTTGCTCTATGCTGTGGAGAAGTTCAAAAGACAGGCAGGGAGATGAGAGATAATGTGAGCGCGGAGAGTGGTAGAGAAGTCCGAGAAGAGAGAGCATAGCAGATCAACGCAGCGACGCAGACAAGATATCGAACGGTGGGCGGACCATGTTAAGTTTGGTGGAGTCTGTTAGAAGTCCATGGCGCCTAGGGTCCTAGTGACGCGTTTCGATGTAGAAAGGTGGCGCTACCTTTGCACTTGCGTACCCAGCACTTCTAGCCATGGTAAGGGCTTCTTAGGTGGGTCTGAGCCCGAACTTTGCCTTTAAGGCTTAATGGCGTAGTCTGGCCATTCATACCATCAAGAGGATCGTGTTTGTTTACTTATCTGTATGTTTACTTATTTTGTGCCCAACAGACACCTTCAGTACATAAGACAGTGGAAGGGAATAATCCTGGCCAGCTAGCGACGAATACCCACTGGATAATGCAATAAGAAACGTAATTTTGAAGGGATGCGTAATAGGTGTTGTCGCGATTAAGTGCAAGGCCCTTTTAATTAGAAGCTTGATGTTCAAGGAAAAAAAGAATTAATTGAAACACGGAAGAATTAGTTACGTTTTCAGGCACCATGAGAAATTGCTTTCAAAAATTGTTATGTTGCAAATTATGTTTCTTTGGAATTAGAAAAAAATGAAGAAAAAGCAGGGGAGCGGGTTTCGCTAGTTTAGTGGATATGCATGTGAACAGAAAGACCAACTTTGGAATCGAGTCTCGTTTGAGGTTGAACGCATCGGTCAGAATTCAGTACGCTCGCAGTACTGTTCGAAATTATGGGTCAAGGATAGTATGGTAATTCTTTTACGTTGTTGCCCACAGAGTGTACATATGTTTGTTTTCAGCTCCAGTAGACTGCTATTCATTAGCCAAGGTCACCATGAGGCCTTTTTTGTAACCCAGACTTTGAAACTTCCTCGTTATTCTGAAAACCCGTAACTTCTTGTGGCCGCAGTTTTACATACGGCCGCAAAGAAACTGGTGTACTGACAAAATCTGTCAGGATCTGGATAGTTGCTACCAAGAAAAAAATGGTCGAGGACATCCTCGATCATGGCTGTTTACTGCGTGAGAATAGTGTCGAGAGTGAATGTACGCGCGGAGAGCACAGACGGCTCGCGCGTGGCGAGAGTGAATGTCGCGCGGGAGAGCGTGACTGATCAGGCGAAAATCCTCGACGAGCCGTTGAGGAATCCTCGACCGATTTTCACCCTGGTTCTACGGGCATGCCCTAGTTATGGTTACATCACCAGATGCAAAAACCAGCGTCAAGAATTGGGTCGGGCAAAATTTCGGGGTCATTTTTAGAAGGGGACATCCAAAAAAGATCCCGCATTGGAATCGCGTCTCTCCCTTCCCTACGCTACTATCTCAACAGAGACGTAGAAAGGGGCACGAAAACTGATAGAAGTATGAATAATTACTAAATCATTAAAAATCCTATACTACTCTTCCAAAAGCGCGTCGTTCATAATTCTTTCTGAGAACAGAAATAAGACTCCTTGCCCGTTCAACGTAGCTCAGAAGATGTTTGATCCTTACTAGCTAGCTTATGCACTATGTCCTTACGCTATGTGCGTGAGAGCCATTGTTTCGTTCCCTGAAAGGCGAGGGCTAAACTAGAAAGGGATATACGCCAGTACTCCCTTGCCACCCATAGAGCACATTTGATTTCAATAGCGCTGGCAGTTCTATGGCGATTCTAACGAGCCCGTCATACAAACGGAGCTAGCGCCCAAAACATTTGATTTGCACTGACGAAAGCATGCTAAATTGAAACTCTTCACAGGAAAGTGTGGGTAAAGGCTCCAGATTCTACACGTATCGCCTCTCCTGAATGACCTTGCTTCGCTTTTTATAAATCTCTGATTATTCATCAACGCTAGGAACCATGAACCAACTCTCACACAAAATACGTTACAAGTGACTATGATCGCAAATACTCGACTTGAACTACCGTATTGTTATTTTCGGGCCTGTAGAAAGCGATCTCATCGAATCGTCAGCGAATAAGGTCTACATAACCACCTCTTAGAGAGCTCAGCAAAAGAATCAACCACCATATCATGCCGAAATTTTGCGAAGTCGCACATGGCCACTTGCACTATATATCCCGCCGCACGACGTGTCGTAATTGCGGACTTAGTAGTGCTCTTGGCGGTTGCCTTGTAAAGTTTGGTAAGCGCTATTAGATGAAATGGTCATCTTTCCCTACTAGATCCTACCTTTTTTATCTCGAAATGTTTGGCACAGATGACCTATCAGGTTGTTGGTTTCACATTTCAATGCTCACACAACAGGAACCTAATCCGTATAGGAAACTAAAAATTCTGGCGCAAGTTTTAAAACCTGATTTTTCAGCTTAGATTTGTATTTCCCACACTAGGCAGTTCAGTTAGCATGAGAAGAATGAATGATAGAAGAGCGTTGAATTGGCTCCACTCGCCACCGTAGATCATAGGATAATGACCCGTTGCTACAGTGTTCTCTTAGTAAGATGTGTGGCGCACTTTACAATGAGTCACTCAAAATGGCTTCTATATGGCTTCAGTTCCGTGTTTTTGACAAAGCGATAACGAATTTGAACAGAAAGACTATGGATTATCATGTTCTCGGAAATATGCTGTCCAGCTATAGTATTACTGTTGTAGAAATAATTCAGAATTACGTCTCTAGAAAGAGGACTAAATTTGGGGGCTGATAACAGCACTGTATGATGCGACGGACATTTTGCCCGTGATCTCTACGAGAAAGTGCCGAGCAGGACAGTGGCAAGTGACTATGCTTCCGAACAGATGGTCAGGTTTCGAGTCCGCAAACGTTCCCGCGGAAACTGAGCAATTTTCCTATTTCCGTGGGCCGCAAAGTGGTACTAGAAGACAGCAGAGACGTGGTTTCTACATTGGCTGACGCTCAGCAGCTGGTTGCTTAGGCCAGAAAAGCGTTCAACTACCACTGAGATCCTGGATGGCAGTCAAATGCGCGGCATATCCCAGAAGAAAGTTTGGTCCAGACTTAGCGACTTTGCACCGTTTTATTGATGAAAGGAACTCTATTTATTGTTGGGTTTGTGTCAGCTCGTACAACAACGTGACTTTACTGGTAATTACGAGTAATTATGTGATAGTTCGTATCAATTTGCATGTAATATGTGATAATTTCTTTTCCTGCCTTGCCCTTTTGTGGAAAAAGTTCAGCATTGTTGACCTATGCCTCTTGCTTGACGTTATAACCCTCGAAGGGGTGACAGCCTACTAGTTAACTCTAATAAGTATGATCTTAGTGATTCCCGATTTCTTCTAAAAACATCTGCTAAGCTTCAGCCGAAGAAAAATCCGATGTTTTGAAGTTAACAGTTCAAAAATTGGAACAGCAACAACACATGTAAACGAGAATGAGGAATGATTAATGGATGAGGAAACGTCCGGAAAAACAATGACCTTAGCGCTTATCGCTCAGAATGTCTACCTAGTTAAATGCTCCATGAAGAAGAATCTACGTGAATTGTTGGCTTACCGTATCCAAGTATGTACTCTGAAATGGGGCTAATTGGCGCTCAGGTCTCGTGAGCAGGGTTAAGCTTAGCATTTCGAGAATTTTCCGAAACGAGCTTCCCCAACACAACACAATATATACGATCCCCTGAATAAAATAAACTAAATATGACCCCACCTCTCTGAACGCGAGTTTGGCGACGGTTGCTTGACCCTGCTCGTTCTACAAAATTCATTATTTTGAATTTAGCAAACAGGTACCAGAAAAAGCAGAAACTAGGTTATCAGGGGCAAGATCGAGAAGCAAAGTAGAGCTTATAGCCCTGCAAAGATTCCTCGGCTTTCCATTCTGAGCTTGAAGCTCAGGACATGCTGCATTTTTTTTAGGTCTTAAGGCCCCAGTATGTGAAAAGGTAGTCTAATTTGTACTTGTATGAGTTTTCCAAAAAAATAAAGCGATGTGCAAATCTTAGCAAACTAGCCAAGCATTTTTCAGCACCGGGATAAGTTACGTATATCAGTCAAAGTGATTTGGCTGTGTGACGAAGCTGTCGGTCACAGACATGAGGTACGACTCAACTAGTCCACAACAACGACAAATGTTGGGGATTGATTTTCACTTGAAAATTTCGTCAAGATGCACATGCCGCTACTCTGAGGACAAAGTAGTAAGTGTATAAACCAAGGAAACGAAACGGTGAGAGTGACGCACTTGCGAGGATACCTGATTGGATGACGGCGTTACCCACTGCGGCTCTGTCCGTTCCTTTCCCGACATACGCCTGAAAAAATTCCGTCAAAAACATATTCAATTTCAAAAATTGCCAGATAACCGAGAAAACTGCTCAAAAGAGCTAATGAAAAGGCGGAATTCACTAATTAAAAACCAATTCAAAGTGCAACGAATGAACGATGTCGCCGACGTTTCAGCGGTTCAATATGACTAGGAACTTTAAAGGAGGAACCTCCTGGGAGAAAAATGACCGTTCCCTTTTGAAGGAACGGTAAATAAATGAGATTTACAGAGAATGAGTGACAAGAAACAATAAAGCGTAAATTTTGACTTGTTTTTATTAACTGCTGTTTTTGGCCGCAGTTCGCCTTGCGAATGTTTCACAAGAATGCTGGGTTGTGAACAAAACTTTCGCCCCAGACGGGACTTGAACCCGCACCTCGCGCTTACCTTAGTGATACCAGTGGCCGACCTAGTGTTGGGTAAATACTTACCGGTAAACAAGGGATGTGGGTTCGAGACCTGTCTGGGGCGAATGCTTTGTTTAGAACTCAGCATGCATTTTTTTGGAATAAAGAGTAGGTTGAGAACTTACATTAGGCAAACTCCTAATACATATTACTTAGCCGAATAAAGTTAGGCAGTGATCGTTGATGGCAGTGAGCAGCAGCAGCCTTGGCGGCGGTGATACGAGTGACCGACCGAGGGTGTTGGATTAGTACTGCGCAGAGGAGGTTGCCGTCGTTGTCGTGATACCAACAGCAATGATGGCAGTGATGGCAGTGGTGGTGCAGATTTCGTTGTACTGCTAACGAAATTCAGAGTCAGTGATACAGATTCCGGGCAGAACAATAGGAATGGGGAGAGCGTTGATTGCCTTGAATAGCGGCTAAGTTGGTCGATAGACGCTGGCAGGCGGGCTGTAACTCAATAGCGCGCGAGACTAGAACGGCGCCCCGAAATGCATGAGCGAGCACTTTGAGAGCAGCACAAGCGACAACGCGACCCACCACAGCCATCATCATCCACCACTGCTGCCACACCCCAGACACAATGACACAGAATCGCAGAGTTGCAGCTGTATGTCACCTCGTCATCAGGCTACAAACTTGTCTACCAGCTCATGTTTTCCATCTTTTGCACGTCGTCTGGCTACCTAGGTCGGCTATGTACTAATTGGCGCTTTCTCACACTCATACACAGACATGCTCACGCTCAAGGCTTTCGAAGTACATTCCTTCTCTTTCCACTCATAAACGCGAAATCATTGGAGCTGCACCCGAAAAGCTGAGCTGAACCTATTCCTGTTGGTTTGCCCGCCAATCAATCTTTGCCACACCAAGGACTAACCCGGCCAAATTTCGTGTTCATATGAAAATATTCAGGCATGAGAATAAAATGTTCTAAAATATTGAGCCTCATGCCTAAAGTCATGCACGATTCTGTCCGGAGGCAGAATTATTCAACAATCAACGAATCGCAATCTGCTGCTGAGAAATTGAGGACAAAATTTCCCACGGTTTGAAAAATTAAAATAAAGTATAGGATATCGATAGGTTAGCACTTATTAAACGTATTCATGAGAAGCTAGGAAGAATACACGGGATATTGATAGGGTTGCACTCATTAAATGTATTCATGAAAAATTAGGAAGAATAGGCAAAATAGTTGTACTTCACAGCTAAATGAATATTATGGATGTCATCTCATATAAAGATGTTCGAAAAGAATAAAAGAATACAGCGAAAGGCTCACAAAATAAAATTCATAAAAAACATCAACTGAATATCGATATGAATAAAAATACGAATAAAAATAATAGTAAACAATAAATAATAATAATTAATATGAATAAGAAATATAGAATCTCAACAAGTAGTACACGAAGTTTCTCATGGTCGGCTCACTTTTGCCACAGTCGTTTCGGGGTGAGGGGTGGGGGGGAGGTGGGGGTGCGTAGCGTTTCTCCTCCTGGGGTCAGGTCACCTAAAATTGAGACGCCGTTCATTCGCTCGGAGCAAGCTTAGGACTAAGCTAGGCCCAATCATAGGCTTAGGCATAAGCCAATGTGTAAGCATAAGCCTTAACCTAAGTCTAAACCCAAACTTAACCTTAAGCTTCAATGATCGCGCAACTGTGGTGACCTGACCCCAGGAGGAGAAACACACGTATCTCGGGGGGTGGGGGATACAAAGGGAACAGCCGATAACCAGACGCTATCCCGATATCAAACTCCGGATCGAATCCCGCCTAGGCCTACCAAACCTTTCATACATCAGAAGTCGGTTGTGTAGATAAAAACATTCACTCGTACAGCGCTAGCCCCTCAGGTCAATGTAAACACCAAGTTGAATACAAGTTCACTGCGAGTCTGAATAAAATTATAATCCATGGCGCAAAGGGGTTGAACAGCGTCGTATGCTTTATTCTTCGTCCTTTTCATCATTCGCTGAAGAAAAATAAAAAATTGTCAAATTATTGTGATAAATATCTGTGCTACCAGAACGCTGTGAATTTTAACAAGTAGTGCATAAAGTTAACCCAGACGCGACCGCGCAGGATTAGCGCAATAGCACGAGAGTCAGGAGATTTTTCTTCAATAAAATTTGAGTGGATGGAGATTTCCCCTGCCCAGGGCTGGCGTAGATGAATGAGGGTATGAAGATTCTTTTCAGGAAAGAAAACTTTCAAATTCCATTTGAAACACGGCAGCCACCGGTGGGTACCACTGTCCCGAGCAGGGTCGGTCCTATCGTTGTTACTTTTTGAAAAATTTTTACGACCCCCCTCCCCCAAGGTGGATTTGATACGACCCCCTTTTCGACACCTCGACCACCATCATCCTCTATAGTATTTAATTCTGGTACCACTCAACCCACCAAACTCCGCCCACTTTTTCCTCCAAAAATGCCGTCGAGCGGGGGTATATACCCACTCTGAAACAGTAAAAATTTACCAAAATTCCCTAAATTTCAACCAATTTACCCCACTTCTACCTATAATCCCACTGCTTCATTTTCTAGGGGGGGGGGGGCGAATTTTTCTCCCGTGCGCTCCCAACTCACCTAGCCTACTACTCGTGGAAACTCGAGTTTCACCACAAACTGAAGCGGATACGACCCCCCCCCTCACAAACTGAAGCGGATACGACCCCCTCCAAGCTAAACCAAGTACGACCCCCCTTGGTACTTATACCAACGTAGGGTTGACCCTGGTCCCGAGTGAGATCGTTGGCAGCCACCGGTGGTTGCCATTGTCACGAATGAGTTGAAGAGGAATGTACTGCTTCGTACTTCATGTGGTCTGCATTCAATAATTTATAAAAATACAATCTGAGGAATAAGCTCCACTGTAAATAGTAAAGTGAATCGACAAGGCTACTCGAAGAAATCGAAAAAAAAGCGATTTGTAGGAGGTTTGAGTGAGATTGTTTGGCATGACAGAGGAGACGGATACGAATTGTGGACGGTTTTTTGCTGTCATTACTCATGCTTAAAATTGCTAGACCGCGACTAACTTGGACAGTAGGCTATGCAGGTGTGAGGTGAGCGAAGGCGATTGGATTGTAAGTGAATTCACTACACTGGCGTCACGATTATATGCTTTGTGCCAAGACGCCGTTCTTTTTTCTGAACACAAACACTCTCGGTAATAATAGAGGCAGCTGGCATGAGAGAAAGGAAGCTTCAATTACAAGAGCGCTTTGTAATATCTAGCAACGAAATAAACGAGATCTTCTTCCTATGAACCGACGACGACGTCGACGACGACGACGACGACAAAGCTCATTAGTACGCTACACTGAACCGCTATCGAAGATGCCAGTTGAGGGCGAATGTGAATAACTCAAAATATTCCCTTCCACTCTATGGGAATTCATGACGTAATATAAGAGAAGAAAAAGAAAGAAAGGAACGAAAAAGGAGGGGTTAAAGGAAAGTTGGTGGCAAAAGTGGTGTTGTTTACTTCAGTCATAAACGAACGAGAAACCCTTCAATGGATAAAAAGCAGCGGGAGATTATTTGAGGCTGAAGTTATTCGAAAATCACGGAACGCGCTTACCAACTTTCGACTTGAACTTTCAATGTTTATGTCCCAAAATCTATTTTGCACTTATGAACTTTTAAAGGACAAACATGAAATTTAGTTATATTTGGTCCTGTTTCATTTTGTCATGCCAGCCAAATTCTTTACTAATTATTGATTCCCTTTCAGTATAAGCAGTGCACATTGCTTTCCGTAATAACTACGTCCACCTCGCCGTATTTTCTTTTTCTTAGCTCCCCTACTATCGATCAATTTCCTCTTTTCAGGCTATGACTGATGATAAGTCAAGTCAAAAGATGAAGGGAAGAAAATGTGGGGAAGGTCAATAGAGAACACATATTCATCATGTGCGACGGCTGCGCCTGAGGAGTTCTCCGAAAGAAACGCGTGGCAAGGGAGATCAGTGGAATTAAAAAGGGTCGAGGGATCCACACGTCGGCCACCCCTCCATCTACCGCTGTATAACCCTTCCTAGGTGTAGCGTACTTTTTCCAGGAGCTGTTTATTTTAACCTTTTAGGTAGTGTTCCAAACATGGCTCGAGAGGAAAGCACTGATTCGCAGAGCGCAGGGTTGAACTACGGGAATATGTGGAAGACGAATGCTGAATATTTCGCCCTAACTAGTCCAGTTCATGCGTCTTTCACACGTTGATGGGTTACGCGCTTAACAGATTCAGCGTGGCCACAAGAGAATTGGGTAGTCAGCCCTTCTCTCCCCTCAAAAGCCGATCGATGCCTTCCCTCGTCTCCTTTACTCTGTCCGGCTGTGTCTTGACATTCTACACATAACAAGCCCTGCTTAGGCCCTTGTACCAGGCGTTTGGCTAGCTAAGGATTAGCCCTGACGAAATGTGCCCCCCCCCTCTTTGAAAAGAACTTCTATGAGCGCCTCCACTTTGGTGGCTGGTGAAACAGCCGCGCTAGGCATTGCTGTTGCTGGGGAAATGTTATTGTGAAGTGCAGACGCCCGGGAAACGTTTGCCACCGGCGCCAGAGCAAATTATTCCTTGAATTTTTGTCCGGAAAAAAAGGAACGACAACGGCACTATGCTACTGCGAGAATAATAGCAAAAATGAAAAAAATGAAACAAAAATGGAACTAGAATCAAAACACGGAACATATTCGGAGAGATGGCGAGAAATTGGATTAGTGGAAAACGGTTGACAAAAAATTGCACTGATGAGTACGACTGGTACTGCTCCCACCAGAGCAATGTATTTAGAGCGGAGAACAAAGCTGAAGAATGTGTGAAACATCCTCAACAATAACTCCGCTGGGGCGGAATCAAATTTGATGCATAACCTCCTTCAAATAGCCTTGCACTCGCTTTTTGGTCAATCCTCGGATAATCTTGGCTCAGAAAGGGTCTTGACCTGCATAGCTCTGCAGCAATCCCTTCCGGCAGCCCTATTGGGCAGGTTTTTCACAGCAGAGCAACAGAGCAATAAAAATTGAAAGCTTGCTGTCAGAAGAAAAATAAAATATAAGCGAAAATTGCTACGAAGTTCTGAAAAAGCCTCTCAGGAAAGAATTCAGAAACAGAAATGACCGCTAGAAGACAATATTTTGCTCCGAAAATAATGGCGAGATCTGTGCTGGTTTCTAGGGAGACCTTCAAAGTGAACGACTGGACGCCGAGCCACGACGCCTGTAGAAAATGGGCAGCTATGTGAGACCATAAAACGGCTCTATGGACTTAATAGTTTATTCGACGAGGCGCTTGCTAGTCACACTGGCTTCACATCTGCTCTCGAAGCATTTATAGGGCAGAATCGAGCAAACACAAATCTTCCCGAAATTGGTCACTCCACTTTTTTATGCGCTATTTCCATGCAAGAGTAAAGAGAAAAATTACTTCAGTAAGGAGTTCCGGTTAGTTATGAAAATTTAATGAGATGCGCCGCATGAAGTAGCAGCTATTCCGATTTCATTGAGAACTGATGAATTTCGTCGAGTCGAACATCTCAGATTGGACAAGTACTTCAGCAGTTGTTAGTCATTGTGACGTTAAAACAACACCCATCCATCTTCTTTCAACCACCCTCCTCCCCTCTCTCTTCCCGGGAAGAACGTCACCGTGACATGAGCGAAAAGCGCAGCAATCATCGAAAGCTGAGCAACGACGAGATTTCAGAATTCAGAAAGGGTTGGTCGAACGGGATCAACGCCGATTCAACGACGTAAAGTGGAAGGAGGACGAAAGACGTGCATGGGTTTTTCAGGCTATGGTTGTGCAGTAAAAACAAACGCATTTATCAGCGCTCAAAAGGAACGAGGTTAATCTGTTCACGAGCCAAAAATAAAGCAATTTCAGTCGGAAGGCTATTTATAACTAGTAAATAATTTGTGCCTCCGGGGGGGGGGGAACTGTCGTCGGAAGGCCACTAAAACTAAGCCGAACGCTTTGCGCAGCTCGGTTTCCCTTTTTTCCTCCGAATCTTAGTGCCAAAACTGAAGATTTCGTGGATCTGACGCAATGTTACGGGCTGCCCCCCCCACACTGCGCCATAATTTGGTACACTTTCTAAAAGAGCCAAAACAAGTAGATGAAAGAAGTAGTGCTGGGTTGGAAGTACACACACACATTCACAGCGACAGCATACGCCATGTGTAATTGCGCTCTGCACCCCTCATCCCCTCCCAACTTCACAACTGTCTCTTTCATCACGTTCCCTCTCTCAAACTCATCATTATATAGCCTCAATTAGATTTTTGTTCGTCACCCTTCTCGTTCGGGTTGCCTCAGCATGTCGTTTTGACTTTTAACAGCCTTCATACAAATTGTATAGCCGTATGGCGTTTTTCGTTCGAGTAAATAACACCAATGCTAACAGCTGTAAGCTTTTGGGGCTTCAGGTTTCAAACAACAAGCTTCACCGCCTTTTTCCAGACTTCAGCTGTGAGCGCTGGTTCACTCGTGCTGCTGAGATTTAACAGAGCTGAACAGGTTGTTATTAGTAAGACTGGACACGAATCAATACATTGAGTGTAACTTTAGGCACAACATGGCATGTCGCATTCGAACGGCATAATCGTAATGGAGCTATTAATTTTCTAGCTTAGTCTAGTCCCGCATAAAACGCCAACGCCAGCAGCGTAGCCAATTTGAAATGGAATTGTGAAGCGTTATTATAATCGAAACGCCCTCGGCTATTGACAAACCATTTGAAGAGGCTCCGTTCGCCGCATTTCCTTGTGTGTCTTTGTAGCCTCTGTTTCAGCAAATGAGAAGCACGTCGAGTGCAGACCACACACCACAAGTGACGACGGCCTCCACAAAATGTAAATGTTTTCTGCCAATGAAATGATTAGCCTGTTGCAGTTGTATTTCTATCAGTTGTCACTAATTACAACTATCATTTACCAACTATCAGCTATCACTATGAATCACTAGTTACCAGATTTACTTGGAGGCCGTCGTCACTTGTGGTGTGTGGTCTGCACTCGACGCGCTTCTAGTTTTCGGAAGCAGAGGGTGTGTAGGTAGAAGTCTCGCAATAGCGGCTAGAGCGAATTACGTGTCAAGAAATTTTCGGCCAACATGACCGTCAAGTAGCCTTAACATGAACTCATCCCGCTACTACAACGAGGCAGAATGAATTGTGTATTCAAAGGAGGATTTCACTGTTAGGTCCAAGGTCGAAGAAGTGAAACTTACCTAGCGGAAGGACGGGGCCCCAAATAAGGTGCGGATCGACACGCAATTCACAATTCGGATGTGCGATTGACGATCTAGCAGAACCGTCCTCGCGCCGCTATCGCCGCTGCCCGCCCGGGCGCACCGCGAAGGCCATGCCCCAGCGATGTGTAGCCCTCCCCGCGGCGCTATGGACGCGGCACGCCCATCGGCTGGCTAACCACTCACCACAGGCCTCTAGCCGTTTAGCAGGGAGAGCGTTAGCGCTAAAGATGGCAGCACCGACGAGAATGGCGGAAATCAACGGGCGACGAATTTTCCCATTTCTCGGGTTCTAGGCCGTTTCTCATGATTTCCTCTTCATCGGGCACCACTTCTACCTTCCACGCTGCCTTTCAATTCTGGATTCCGCCTTCAATGTGATAGTATAGGAGGCCGTATAAACGGGGGAGGCAGAAATTCTGAAATCGTCCAGAGGCCACGGTTAACCCTACTTCTCGACGCCCCCCACCTCACACCCATTTGTTGTCCCATTACTAACGATCCTGCTCCCACCTCGCTTCCTATCTTTCTGGAAACTATACCTACCCAAATTTTGGCTATTGGGGATGTGGTCTACCCCAATCAATCCTAGTTCCTTTCCCAAATAACACTATCAGTTGCAACCAATATGGTCCCTCCCGCCTCCCTCAGGTAGTCATACTACTGCCCTGTGGAATACCCAGTGTTGGCTAACCCTCACAGCGATTACGACACGTTTTAGTCCTTTTATTACGGAGGATTTCAGTAGATGCATAATAAATAGCAGCCCCTTAGTCTCTGTCGTCCCTCGAGACTCATCGAAATGCTTTGTTATCGCCGTTAAGCCAACCAATCAGGGTTATGTACATGCCTTCAAGAGCAAAACTGGGGACTGATGTTTCGGAGGGGACGTCCCTAAACAAAATGGTGGGCTACGTAGAAGTGCAAGGGCAGAGCTTTTGCAGGGATAGAACAGAAAACCTTGCTATCTCGCAGATCTCACGGTCAGCAGAAGGTCAACTTGTTCAGCTTGTTCACTACTTTTAGTCACCATATTTGCGGCAGTATTAAATTGAGCAGCCATTTCAACCAGTAAATCACCAGTCAGTAGAACTCATCGAATGTGTTCTATGAGTCCTTGTAAGATTTTTTGGAAAACGAGATGATTTTTGGAATGAGCAGAAAAAAAGCGATACCAGCTCTGAAACATTCTTTCTCCTGAATCCCCCTAGGCTCCTTATGATGTAAATCATATGGCAAGGGTTTAGTGGAATCGTGTTGAAGCAAATTCGACTAAAAAGGCAGAAGTTGTCAGAATGCCGGAACTCGCAATAGCAGCAGCGTCAGGAGATTTTTCTTCAATAAAATTCCGAGTGAAGGGAGATTTCCTCTGCCCAGGGCTGGCGTAGATGAGCGAGGGTATGAAGATTCTTTCCATGGAAGAAAACTTTCC
>MU868470.1:18534-61473 GCA_036418205.1 Ostertagia ostertagi | reverse complement strand
GAGCTCAACGAGGCTTACCGAAATCGCTCCGACCTGAAGCTGCTACACAATTTCCTCAGTGAACTAATTGTTGAATAGCTTCCTAGAGACATTAGCTGTGAATGTGCAAAACCGCTTTTGACCCGCGTTTCAGAGACGCCGTAATCGTCTATGGTATCTCAACGACCTCGTTGAGATCGTACCGCGCACAATGCTTTAGTGGGAAAATCTTCTGATGTCATCGGTGTAGAAGGCTGTTGTGCAGCTTGCTGATAGATTATAACGTGCTCTTCAATATTCAGTTGGGGTCTTTGGTATGGTTTCGCGACGCGTGAATAATTCCGTTTTGAATGTTGAGTGAAGTGTCTTTTTTTTGGCCACCCCTGTATATCAAGACAGCGCTAGTCTTGTAAGTCGAGGCTTCCGCTTACAGGCGTACCAACCGTGGACTTTTAGGGAGCCTCCCTTTAGGGACATCATGGTTGTTCTCTCCTTGGCTGCTCCTGCTTCCCATACCTATTCGCTTTTCTGATTTAATATGCATTGAGAAATGATCACGTCCTATTTTCAGCACGGATCTGCCACCTCGCTATTTTTGGATGGGCGACGGTTCTACTCAGTAGCACCAACTTAGGCTCAATACTAAGCAATCTAGTGAGGCGATAAAGCAGCCGGAAGTAAGACTCGCCATTTTAAAGTCGGTATTGAGTAATGCGAAACCTGGACGAGGAACTGACGCATCCGTGCAATTGAAAGACCAAGCTAGAAAGGCGAGAGAGGGGAAAAACGATAACAACCGCTGCTCATACCCATCACATCCATTCAAGAGCACATTCACTAGGCTCCATCAAAATGGGGCTATTCATCCTCGTTTCAACTATCAAAGATGGCACAACTTTGCGGACCGCTCTAGTTCTCACAGCGGAGGATTGTTTCACTCGAATAATCATGAACGAGGAAGCTGTGGCTGAAATCGACGGAAGATAGAGATAAGCGGGCAAGTCGTCCTTTGGAATCTGCCCGAGTGAGGTTGCCGATTTTGAGATTCTAGGTGGGGGCCGTATCTTTAGAAGGGAATGGGAAGAAGTAAATCTTCGCGATTTTTCACGAAACTTGAACAGTTTTGTTAGTTTTATTTCATACCAAAAGGGATGTCCCCCCCGGCTCTTCTTTCCACTGTTTCACGAATCCAGGATGAGGTTTTCGGAGGACGTAGAGCTAAGCTTTTTGTAAAACGGGTACGTTGGGCGGGAGTCATCGAGGGGAGATGCGTAATCACAGAACCATTGTTTCAATATTTGTCACTGAAGGCCTGCTGAATACAAGAAAGGAGGTCCTAAGTTCGAATTGTTCGTGTGATAAATTTTTGCACTTGGGTTGGGTGCCAAAATTCGGCAAAATGGAGGTATAGAAAACCAGAAACAAATCATGAAGCCATTTTGCGCGAATTTGAACGTCAACTCGAAATGGCAAAAAGTTTTGGTCTAACCAAGAGGTAATCAAATTAGGGATCCATTATTCTGGATATTCAGAGAGGCCAGTTCAGAAGAAAAATTAACAGTAGGTTCTGTGGTCGCCGAGATGCTCCCTATATCATGCATGATAAGACGTTTGTAAAGCTCGATACGACCTGATAAGACCGTTCCTGGTGCAGGAGTTTCGGGAGCGAAAATTAGGAAGTGCTCAAGTATGAACCAGCTTCAACGACGCTATTGATGCCACCAGCCTACTAATGGTTAAGGAGCCGGGGTGAGGTCATTTTCCAGATGGTTGGGGTCATCAAATTTTTCCCAGCATGACGGTTGACTCTGATTCAGTGTCGTAACGTTCTCACTCCTATCACCGTGAAGCCGATAACTTCCTGCACGTCCGAGCCTCAATTAATCATCCTACGAAGAAAAAAGGTACGTATGTAACGCGTGGCAATTTCTCAGCTTTGCAAAAATCTCATGATTTGACACCAGCCCTTCGGCGCCACAGATGGGCACACTGGCACTCCTAGGACTGGATCATATCCAATTCAGGGGCACTTACTTAGTTGACATAAAAATAACCCTGTACCGATTAATCACTTGACTGATCATGTGTTTTGGTCGCACTAAGGAGAACACTAAATTTTCGGGTATTTCAAAATCACCCGTTACTGTAGGAGGGTACGACATTGTCGAGATTTGCACATGTGTTCGCAAAAGCACCCACAGTCTCACTAATTCTCGGCCAGCTATAAAATTCCTTCAGGTCTAGCTCCGGTTTTTCAGGCGATATTCTGCATTATAGAGGAACATGTGCATGAACATGGAATTATGATTCATTTTTTGAAGCAAAAAAGGTGCTTCACGGTTCGATCCTGCGTGGCGAAAAAGTTTTGCGTTCCCGATTGCCGCTTGCGTGAAAATGTAAATAAAAATCGTACCCGCAGTTACTAGTGGACGCCATGTTACTACCAGGAACATCAGTAACCCATGCTATTAGGTTTTTGCCAAAAACTATGTCACGAATGTGTAGCGCAAGAACTTTCAAACCCATTTTCTGGCTTTCGGAGGGCCGCTTTGGAAGCGTAAACTATACTCTTGCTAGAGAGTTTTCTAGTTCATTGGCTTTGTCCTGCATGTGCTTCTACATCATGCGAGAGCCCGTCTTACAAAAGCGGGCCATAACCCCAAAGACTTTCCTGGTTAGGGTTAGGCAAGCGTATTCCACCGAAGGATATCTGTTCATGCATTTCTGTCATACTTTTGAAAGGGCTTTTGTGCCTGGGTTTGAGGAAAACTGAGGCTAGGCAGATGAAAAACTCAGCACAGGGCATGCACAGAAAGCTGCGCTTAACAGTCGCAAGATCGTTTTCAAGAGCCTATGCCCTTTCTAAGGTGGGGGTGGCGTAGTGGCGAGTGACGTCCACCACCACTGCGGTCTGCGGTTCAAATCCCGGACCGAATCCTTTATAATCAACAAGGCCTTCTATCTCCAGATTATATCGTGTCAGGCCCACTCGATGTGACGAAAACACTGACAGTGCCGTGGTCCTTGTAAGGCAAAGTGCAGACCAAGGCGCATTCAAATACCACTACGATTTGAGTATTAGAGAAATGTATGGCGCGTCCCAAAAGCAACTAGCACTGAATGATTTATACCTTGCTTTTTGATCCCTTCATTTCTCGGGCGTCATCTACATGGCTGAAGATGATTCGCGAAGATCGGAGCACAAATCTGTTGGCGATGAAAAACATGGCTTATCCCATCCACAAACACCAAGCTCTCTGTCCTTCTTCCTCTTAGATCTAATGACGGGATAGCAGTGAGCTCGTTGATGAGAAGCTTCGTAGATGGATGGATAAGTGGGCTGTTCATCCATAGAAATGAAAGTGCAAGTGTCCATGGCGGAGGGATAAAGTGCTCCGTGATGCATTTGGCCAAGTTTAATTGGCCAGCTGGGAATTTAAGCGTGCCGAGTGAGAACGTATGATTGCGTTGCACTGCAATGATATTTATTCTAGGGAGAGCTATCTCAACGCCATCAGCATTTTTCAGAACACAAAACAGGACATCACCGGAACCGTACCAGTGAATATTCTGTAGTAGGCATTGTCGATTTTTAATCTTTATAGGGCTGATAACACAACGGCTTTGTTCCAGAAAATCCATTATAAAATCTGAACGTCTACTACTTTGAATGCAGAGAGTCAGATTACCATGTTGTCTGAACTGCAAGCGTCAGGAATGTGGCCTCAAAGCAACAACGCCAGATGGAGTCTTGTCGAACAATCTATCTCCGGATTAGGTAGAGTAGCCTGTTCTGTCGTTGTCGCGGCTCGAAGGGGAACGACGTCGGCGCCAGGGCCTTGCGAAGCGAGCTAATGACTTCTTTGTGAGAAAGTGGACGAAATATTGGGTTGTCTCATAATTCCTGTCCCAATTTCGACACTTTTGTTCATCCAAGTTTTAACTCTTCTAGAAAACAACTGATCAATAACATAACCACCATCATGGTCACTGATATGAGGGCATTTGCTAGTGAACGTTCGGAGGCTTCCAGCCTAAAATGAAGGAAGCTGGGGGTTTAAGAATTGGTGAAGCCGTTTTTGGGGTGATCGCACTCTTTAACTTTCTTTTCTGGCAGATGCTTATTCAGGGCGCAGGGGAGGCGATGGTCCGATAGAGCGATGCCAATGCTATATGGTGGATGAGGTATCGTGGCCCTGGTCATCTTCCTCAGAACGTGGTGAGATGGCATTGCAATGTTAGGTCTGGCGTACATTCGGAGAAGGGAGAATCTGATACGCTTCTGTTGTTTCTATCGCACCCCCAAAATCAGCTCAGAGGGCTATCCCGCGCTGATTTTAACAATGCTTGTCTTCATACATTTAAGTGATTCCCATTCCAGGCCACCTATCGAATCTAACAGAACGAGAGCAATATTTTTAGAAAACGGTCCGGGCTTTGGTTGACCTGGTGCTTCCTGGCTGCGAGGCAGCCATCAGACGTGGTGTATGTTGTTGTCGCAGTGGACTCATGACTCATTTCCACTGGTGACCGATTAGGGAAGGCTCTGGTTTTGCCGGCTTCAGAATGGATTTTCCCCAGATGGTCAGGCGTGCTTTCCTCTCATGGTCAGCCGGACAGGTTTCCATTAAAAGTTCATTCTGTAGCAGTCCCTGCCATACTGATGGCGTGTGCTGGTGCTTCGGCTGCGCTCAGGTATTTGCTACAATACCCTGGTAGCAACGTACGGAGGCTCTCCCAATTTAGAGTGCAAGGGGTGCGACCGCAGGCCCAGCATGAGGTAGATGTTCATAGCTCGTTTCGTCTTTGCCGTTGCGATTGGACCACTAGCTCAGTACCCTATCAGTAGCAGAGACTGGGTCAAACACAGCGCTGGTCTTCTCTGTTGTCCTCCTTGCAACAGATTTCGTTTAAGGATCGTAAAGCATAATCATTCATTTTAGTCACTGCCCTATTTTTGTCTAGTTGATTAACCGTTACGGACTTGCGCTTCCGAAACCATGCTGTTAAGGCTCTTGAAGCATTTTTCAACATACTAATGTATCTGCAATGAAACGGTCTTAGACAAAAGAAATTTGATATTGAATAGAAATGAGACAGGAACTATGAGACAACCCAATAGATTACGACATAGCGGCTAATTGAAATACGCGCGAGTTACTGGAGCGATGGAGGAAGCGAGCTCAGACATCTCGTCCCGACACGCCCCTCCCTCACTCAGCAGTTATGCTAGGAAACCTTAAGAGCTTCATCGAGGATTGATTTGCTTCTTTTTTCATTTACTGTCAACTCAACAAATTCTTTCTGGACCGCTGTCTCCCCAACTATTTATAATATTTTCTGGGGTTGTCGCTCAAATAAGATAAAAATGCAATTTCGATACGGCATGCTACCGATCCCATACCATCCCCAAAAGCAAAATTAGTGGAGTGGCATATAGGGCTGCTGCTGACTACGCACACACTCCAAGATCGAGGGTATCCAGAATCAGACCCTGGATCTTACGCTGCTCAGGTCAACCAAATCTTCCGTTCCTTCTCAGGCAAGGACGTCTAACTTGTCATGAAGGAACAATCATTATACGAAGGTGGACGAAAGGTAAACGATGCTCGTTTTTCCGATAAACTCCAGGTAATATGAGAATTGCAGAGTCACTCACATAACAGAAGGATTTCTACTTCAATAAAGATGTTCGTTATTTAACCCGCTTCTAGCCATTAAACATTAAAACTGGTTCGTACATTAATTAGCCTCTACAAGACATTTTATAGGCGAAATCGCATTCAAATACCACTATATAATTTTGATTTGGGTTAGAATGTCCCAGAAGGGACCGAGAAACACCGAATGCTTGATCCTTTTGTTTGAGTTCTTGAAAAGTTAAAACTGTTTTTCGAAATCCATAAAATACCACCCCCTAGCGCTGAACCCCGCCTACAATGATGTGGTCGGCTATCAAGCCCCTAATACTAGTAATCGAAAACCTGCTGAAAGCTGCTGAGAGTCAGGAATGTGGAGGGCTGAAGGGGAACATCACCATGAATAGCTAAAGAGGCTAAGCTGATTCCCTTTCAACGAACTCATCACAGATTTCTCTTTATTATTTATAGGTCTTCGGATAAATTCTTGCTGCCATGATAAAATATCTAATATAATCTTAATAATGCGTCGCGATATCTAATATGAATATAAATAATATCTAATATTAAGTTAATCATATATAGCTGTAATACTGCAATAATGACTAGTGTAGACGTTCGCCGAAAGGCCTCGAAAATGTGGGAATATCTCTTCTCATCTGTTTGTTATGGCATCGGTGCTAATGAATTTCGCTGAATGCTCGCATATAATTTCGAGCGAGCATTATCAGGAAATGCGGAATCGGAGGTGATCGCTGACGCCTGAAATGGCTGTAAGCAGGGCCTGCAAAAGGGCTCAGTAGTTGGCTCCAACGTTGAATGTTCTTGGATAGAAGGTCGTAGCTAACTTACTGGGAAAAGGCGAGTTATGGCATGAAATGACAGAGTGTTTATGGAAACAAGAGTAGGACGTGATTAGAGCAGAGTTTTCTGTGGAAAGGTTCATTAGATTTTTAGCACTTTTCACGGAATTTGAGAAATTGGGATTTTCAGAAATTTCAGACATTTCACTAGTTGATTGTACCATGATAAAATGATCTCCCACCCTCACTACCTCCCCTCCACCCGCTTGACATTTTTACTTAAAGTAAGGTATTGTTTGAGGTACGAAGGAAGCAAAATAAGTAGATGGCTATAGTACCTGAAAATGGCGATGAATTATGGGACCCCAGCTGGGGAAAGAGGGTTGTATTACCCTTTGGATTGGTCTTTCCTTTGCTTGCTCGCCCATCATAATTTCCTGAGATCCTGGACGCATCACCTTGGCGACATTCCATTTAAAAAAAAAGTCCGGAGTCTGGGAGAGATGGGTAGAAGCCTCTCAATTGGAGGAATCATGTTCAAGATTGAATAGCTAAATAGGAAAATTAAAGCAATTGGCTAAAATGGTAGTGGCTGCTTTCTTTAGAGAGTGTGCAACGCTGCTGCTCACATAGTCCAGTGATTAGCTCCAGAGTCAGGCCCGAATCAGTCAAGCCTTCCATCCTCCCGGGATCGGTAATTTGGTGCGACAGTCGTCTGAGAAGTCAAAAAATTCAATTTTTATACATTGATTGTCCTCCGTAAGTCATTATGCAAGCAAATACACAATCAAGGGTAATGCATAATCAAATTTGAGGACGAATTCGTTGAGATATTTTCATAAGCACTGACCTTTTCATTTTTTTTACATTGTGATTCACTCTGCACGTGAGAATTTGGGAGAGCTAATTATTTATGGTGATCTATCAGTTTAACAAGAATTTATTATTTATTCCTTATTAATCGCTATTACAGGTGGGAGAAGCTTCCAAATTAACAGCCTTTCCCGTATTTGAAATCAGTGATATGTACGACTGCCCGGACAATTAATAGTAATAATTGATAATATTATTTGACTTAGTGATAATAATTGATAATAATTAATAATTGAAGATAAAATAAATGAAGGCTACCATCATTCTGTTTCGACATCAGGGCCACATTTTCAGAAAAGTATTTCACTCCGGTACCCTGAAGAAGCGAGCACGAACCTTGACTTCTGCGCTTGATTGTACATGTGCATAGCACACCAGTCTGAATCAAAATTTCATTGGGCGTGACGATACATAACTGCGAAATTCATGAATATTTTGAACATTCTGACACCCCAACTTTTTTGGGTTGATTAGAATGTTTAGCAATGCAAAGTGCGTCACTTCACTTACGCATTTTCAGAAAGAAATGACTCTCGAGCCATGCGTCCAGGACTTCCAGTATGCAGTAAGGAAGTCACAGCGCGGCGAATTGCACGATTGTCACTTACGAGGGAGTGCCCGACTGGAGGCCCGCCGCGCTGCAAGGAGGAAGAGAAGCGAACGGGTCAGCGGACGAGTCGCAGCGCGTACTGTAGAGATGTCGCGTTAAGTTAAATGAATTGTATCACCGTACACCCTACATCGCATAGAATGCGCTGCGACTCGTCCACTGAGCCATCTGTGCCCGCTCGCCGCGTGACGGGCCTCCTGTCGGGTATCCCATACGACGTATGCTGCATATGACTCGAGCGACACTCCCTTCACTGTCGTCCGCTTCCGTGGGTCTCCACCGGCAGCCGAGCTAGATGAGCGCCTCGAAGTGATTGATGCCCACAGGAGTCGCAAAACGTGTGCCTTTCGCGGCGCGGCGACTTTTTGCTGCACCCAAGCAAGCATTCATTCCGTACCCCACTGGTGTGGTGTGGGACATCATTTAACCCATTCGCGACCGCGCCGGTGCGCATTAGCAGGAGAGTCTGGAGATTTTTCTTCAATAAAATTTGAGTGGATAGAGATTCCTCGTGCCCAAGGCTGGCATAGATGAATGAGGGTATGAAGATTTTTTTCAGGAAAGAAAACTTTCCAAATTTCATTTAGAACACGGCAGCCACCGGTGGATACCATTGCACAAGTGAGATCTTTGTCAGCCACCGGTGGCTGCCATTGTCACGAATGGGTTAAGGTACGCTCGAGGAGGGGTTTAATCAAACAGAAAATAAGGCATGATACCGAATCGATTCCGAAGATTGTTTCAAGGTCCAAGTCCCCCGAAGTTGTAATTTCAGAAAATTCGAGAGAGACAGTTTTACGCCTTTTCTTACATTCTTCCTGTATGTACTGAGAGCTAATCATTAGATATCGTCAGCTATTACTTTACAAATGAGTTTTACGAGCTAGAAACACAGTATGTTGTGTAGAGAAGTCCAGTACCAGAACTACCCGAGTACTGACTGAAGATCATAACTTTTCCATTTCCGGCCCAATCGAATTTACGCTATCGGAAGCCCCTACATAGAGTCATTGTCCTTTCATAGAGTCACGCGTTCGCATTGTAGATAAGCCCACAATTTCCGGACCATCCCAACTATTTTTTTTGTCTTCTTGTGCATGCTTCTGAAGCCACAAACCAAGATGGTACAATAAATTTAGGCTAACGTTTCGGCTTGTCGCCATCGTCAGAGCCTGGAAAGTTAAAGATCAGTGCGACCTACCGCAGACACCATTTTCAACTTCGAAATAGTTCCCGTAGAACAGAATCCAGGGGGGGGAGGCATAAATCACAAACACCGGCTAACTCACCTCAAAACGAACGGTAGGATGTTGCTGAGACCACTGCTAGACCGACTCGCAGTGAGTCGCTTATGGCTTTAGAAGCATATTCAAGAAGACCACACACGATGCCAAGATTCATCGAACGTCGAACCCGTGTACTATTTTTTAGTATTTACTCGCTTTCTAATTTCGCAGAGATATTTGTTCAGCATAATATACGAAGATAGTGGGGAAGAAAACCGTTCGAATAGTATAGGTAAGTTCTTAGACGAAGACAAATAATGGTGGAATTTCAACGTTGGAGCAAGAACTTTGAATCGACTTATCAAAAAAGTAGTATGGCCAAATAATATTATATGTACATTGTAAAAGAAACGTTCAGCCAGATACAAGTGAAAAAAGGTAAAGTGGTACTCATTAGATACTGGTAAAATACTTATTTTCCCAGTCATTTCTAGGTGTTCTACAAATTGCTCAATCACTGAGAAAATCTATGAAACTTACTACAGTAAGTGGGATAGTGATTAAGTGGCGATTTAGGGCCACTTAAAAATTATCTTCAGTGAACTGGCACTTCACAAATTGAATGTATAGGTAAAGTGGTCATGTAGGAAAAGTTGCAGTGAAACAGTCGTGACTGATGAGCGATAGAATGTATGCTTTCGATTTGCCCTTCTTCTTGAGAATGCCCTTTGTTTCAATAACTAATCAAGCTAAGTGGTCTTATAAGATATCATGGGAAACGTGGTTACGAAGGCAGTACAGCCCCTGCATAATCGCGGCTAGGAACGATGTCCTCGCAGATCTCACGCTTTCACGTCGTTTAATCACTTGTCCTGCCAATCTTATCATGTTAGCCTTGACTGAGGAAACCATGAAGAAGGATATCGCATCCTAGAAGGATTTGTGCACTTAAACAGTGCGCCTCTACCTTAACCAAAAATCGATATGTTGAGAGCAGCGCTTCATGAGGATGGCGAAAGGAAGAAAAACTTGTGAAAGTCCCTATAATAAATCCAAATATTTAAAAAGACTATATGTAGGTAGTTTGAATTCCCGCCGTAAAACTTCCACAAATGCCGACATTCTGGAACAAATCGTGGAATGGTTCACATTAGATCTTCACAAGCATGACCCATGTCGGCGCTCATAATGTACACAACGGTGTTCCAGAGCCCATAATGGCCCCGCCCCAGGTGCCACAGCCCTTCCGGGTTGATTTTGAGGAATTCGTATTTTAATGCTCGGAAGTTTGCTCATGTTCTTATTTTTAACACATACAACACAATCATGCGGGAAAAATGGAACACAAATCCCGTGCACGATGCCTTTAAGGGTTAGGCGGTCAGTCCTGAACTGGCACGCTGGGAGTTGGCTTTCATTAAGTCGTTGTGATCATAGGACTGTGAAAAGGTAATTTTTTGAGCCAGTTTCGGCTTAGACGACGGAACAAGTGCGTGAAAATATGAACTGCTTGAATTTAAAAATTCAAGACCTGAAAATCAAATTTTCCTATGAACCTAAAGAATTATAAGAATAAGACAATGACAGGACAATAAGCTTATTTCATTCTATTAGAAATTTTAAGGAAGCTCTGTAAAGCAGAAAACTAGCTCACGCGCTCAGCTCTCATCCTGTAATGAGCGATGGCTGCACTTTTATAATGGAGAAGACAAAAATGAAGAAAAGAAACGAAGAGAGAATCACTAAAAAAAGAGAAATCCAATGCGATGAATTTAAGAGCCTCTGAATACAACAAAAATCAAACAGCTCTTTAGAATGCAGAACGTGGGAAATCCATTGTCAAATCCTTATGAAATCCTTCAATGGCCACTGAATATGCTTTTATTAAACAAGAATGTAATATTGTGTGAAGAAGACTGAAGGGTGCTCTCGAGCCGGCAAGAACCTAGTTGTGCCGATGAGGCGAAATCTCGTAACACAATTTTAGGAGGGTCATTTGTGAAAGGTGAAAGCGCTTTCTTGCGACGTCAAAGCAACGCACACATCCATTGACATCCGGGAAAGTGATTTTCTGCCCTTTTCAACGCTCCTAGGCCGAGGCCGTAGCGTGAAATTGTTGCAATCATAGTCAAAGGGTATTAATAGATATGTAAAGATTATGTAGCGTTCCTTCCAGAGGACGTCCTCTAAGCAGAAGCTTCGAGAGCTAGACAGTTCTCAAAGGTAAATAAGTAAACTAATTTGAGGTCGTACTAATAAGGGGAGAGCAACGAATAAACTAATTTGAGGACTATAATAATAAGAGTAGGCATTTTCACAGGAGTCTTCGAAAATTATGAAATGCTACGTGCTTCCAAGTCATCGCTCGAACTCTTCTAATGTTGCACAGCTTTGGTACGTGTCGTGGATGAATGCGATTTCTGACGCAATTATTTTATTGACCGGACACAATGCAAATTAATAACAAGTTTGAGTTTTCATTGAGCTCCATTTCAGCTTTACTTCTGTTTGTTTTTTATTTTTTATTATTTTTTTGTAAAAGAGTACAATTGTAACGACACGTAATGTAACGTCGAATACTCAGGCGAGCTCATGCCGCACTACTCGGCCGCGAACGCCGCGGGTTTGCCGCGGCCGCGCCCCGAATCTTGAAGGAAGTGGGGGAGCCGACTGCGGGTGTACTACGCAGGTGTATTGTGCCAAGAATCACATAGTTCAGCGCATCTCAGTTGGTTCAGTTCCCGAGCTCAGCAAAATGTGCTAGTGTTCGTCTTAAAGACAGTGAACGCGATTGCTGGAGCAGGGTGAATGACGGTAGAGATTTCCTCGACCATGTCGCCTTACTGTGCGAGAGTAATGCCGAGAGTGAATGTACGATCGGAGAGTACAGACGGTTAGCGGATGGCGAGTGTGAATGTGCGCGCTCGAGAGTGCGACTGAACAAGCAAAAATCCTCGACGAGCCGTTGCCGTTTCCTCAACCGATTTTCACTCTGCGCTAGAGGGTGAAGTTCGGTTTGATGACACTATTGAACGCCATTAGCGGACCTGAGTTCTCAGTGCGGTAGAACTGGCGGTAGGCACCTTCTGACGTCCATACAAGAATGAGGCACAATGATGTCACCAGAGATGCTAGGTCGTCCACCTATCGTGCCCGCTGCCTTTCATTCGCTTGTGATTCGACATCTTTATTAGAGTATTTTTGAGGCTTGTTACTCTAGTAAGTGTGAATCGCGAATAAGTAGGCAGTTATCCATCAGATCCATCTGGCAGCGATCTCGAGATAAAGACGTCCTTTAATGCGAAATGTTGCGAGAAACATTTGCTAGCCTGGGGAATTTCTGATTCACCATGAGCCTATGTGGGAAGGTACTCCAGTGTTTGTGGACCAGCTGCACAAAACAGATTGTCGCTTCTTCTGGAAGGTGGAAGAACTGTATTGATTTGAGAGGAGACTTCTTCTACTGTTGAAATGTTGTTTAACTAAAGAAATTTGATGGAGAGATAATCAATTCAAGTTCATAATTTGAAAAGCTGCGTGCTTTTCCACAATCTTTTAATCACTTCGTACAATATTAGAAACCGCTAAAACAGTGCCTAACTTGTTTTATGGAGGATGATTTGCTGAGACCACGATAAGAAGTAGATGCTGTAGCATTCAGCAATGATGAGTCCTCCCAGCCTCGACAGGCCACTCAAAGGCATGAGTCCAGATCGAATCAGTGTGTTATTAAATGAAGCAAGAAAAGTGGGTAAACAGTGATGCAAAAGGCACAGAAACTATGGAAAATCCTCAAAATAGGAATGTCCTCATGTGAGGTCGACCGTAATACAAAGGGGAATCACAGCACAGCGATGAGACGGAATACGCGACGGAGCACGCCTTTTGAATAGGCTACGATACGTTTATACTGCAAGCGAGTAAAAACGGCAGCGGTTGCTGCGGTTAGAATCGCAGCAACCGCTGCCGTTTTATTATTTATTTTTTTACTTGTCGTGCACTTGCGAAGAATTCTTTGCTCATAGACCTTGCTACTTCCCTGAGAGAGGAGTGGTCTAGGGACGTGATCGTGATCAGACACGCGATCGACATGCAATGTCACTAATAATTTAAAAATATAGGCAGCACTGGCAAATATAGCAAAAGGAAGGAGGTGCCCAGTCTGAATGAGATACCTCGAGAATGCGAGTGGGATGCGCTACTTTTACCCCGCACACTTACATATGCATGGCCATCTTATGAGCAGTTCCAGACAACCAGTGATTTTCACTCATATGGAACATTGAGGCTGAACGTTGAGGCTTTTCTGAAGGCAGGTACGATGGCTGTTGGATGTGTGGTTCCCATGACGTCATTGATCGTCCGGCGGTAGGACTTGTGAGGCGTCACTAACCATAACCCCAGCACGCAGTTGAGGAACCCAGTCCACCAATGACGTTCAATGACGTCATCGAAACCGCGCCGCTCCCCAGTCTTCTCAATCGCTGCCTTTATTTCATTTGTAATCGAATAATTACGAGAGCGGCGGTCCAGCCATTAAAGTGACTGTACTGCGTTGTGCATTCTGCTACCAGATGAAGGTAATCATTTAAAGTTCCGCAGTAGCAACACAGATCCGAAAATGGAACAGGGATAAAACTTTCCACTCTCTTCATATACGAATTCTGAACATATAAAACCAGAAACTTTGAGCTTCATAGAAATAAAAATAACGGAATCTGCAATGTACCAAGTGTTCAAACAACATATGATCCACGTCTTCCATTCAGCAGTGTAAGTAGGCTCAAAACGCGTGCAGTTGCGAAGCGGTCATACAGCCGATAGGAATCTACGGGCTTGGCGCGCAGCCGTACTTGTCCATGCCATTCTCCGCATTTTTCATTGCTTTTGAATTCTTAATCATTTTTAAAGCCTTGATTTTTAGCAGTGCTATTATCACAACAAATATGGAATGAACAATTACGGAAAACAACAAGAACAACAACGTGATGCAGCCCGAACAACCGCCTCGCGTCCGCACGCGCGCTTTGATTAAGCATTGCATGCACTTCTGGCAAGGAGAGTGGATTGAACAAAATACACCTATTTTAATGTCCTATCTTTCAAAAATGAACAAATAACCGGGCATTACTCTACAAGGACAGAATTACTCTAAATATGATAGAAAAAGTATCGTCTGTTACATCAGCTGTTATTTTGACAAATCAGTCGAATATTGCACCTGCATGCTAACCGTAACAAATCTATAAAGCCATGCAGAGAAACCTGAATGAACTATTAGCACGAAGAGGAAAAAGACATGATGAAAGAATGAGTGTATGATTGTTTCTTATGATGGAGAAAGATCTGTGGAAAGAAACATGCTGCATTTGGCCAATGACCTTGCTACATTATCATCAGGTGATATTGGTGATATTGAATCACTTGATTGTGAGTCTTCTTGCTTAGGTGTAACTCCTTGTGTACTGGCCCATGGTTGAATATCGGCAGAACCCCATCGAGTAAAGAACACCACTGGCAAAAATGCTACGACGGCGGAAATGCCGAACACAATTCCCCATTCCCGTGACGTTCCAGACCTATAACTTTTCTATAGAGAGTATAAAATCAACTAATAAAAATTGTTCAAACAGTGGTGTCTAATAAAAATAGCAGGAGGGTAGGTGTGGTGAGGAGGTCAGAACGCGACGTCGCGCCTCACATTTCAAATTTCGCGCCTAGATTGGGTGTTGCATGCCCTGCGTTTGGTTATTGCATGTTTTGCTGCGCGAATACCATGCTGGCATGATCGGCGCGCAGAAGACGCTACACTTTACTAAGCCCTAAATTTGTACTGTGAGAGGTGGGCCTGTTGGCATCGACGCCAGAAAGCTTGCACCGCTTCTGTGCGCAGCGGCTTCTGTGCTAGTTCTTCCGTCGCACAGTCAGCCATCGGAATATTGCGATTGCGGAATAACTATTCACTACTTTTTTTCTACATATCTCGCTGCAACAGCGATCATCCCGCTTTGGTCACTGCAGTTACGGTACAATCTCTGGGACAATCGCTACTGTATTCCTTCTACTTACAGGCAGGATCAACCTTACGATGGCACACGTACCAACGGTAAGGCCGTGTTTGCGATTTTAGTAGAGGGACGTGTTTAGGGAGGCTGATGGGGACATATCTGAGAGAGAGGAAGTCGTTTGTGGCTGATTTTTTCAACGGTCATGAGAAAAATGAAAGAAGCATTATAGATGAAGTAGAGGAGTAGGCTCCCGTTTCTGCTAATCTTGAGGCGAATTTACAATTTACCCCTATTTACCACCCCCCCCCCCACCACGGTCGACGGACCATATACTCAGCTTTAAGCTGCCTAAATCCGATGCTGCTGTCCGCGCTCTCTCGCCTTATCAGTCGCTGATGACTACTGTGGTTTCACACATTCAAACTATTGCCACACAGTAATGACTCGCCCACCATGGAGTGCCTCCACCCTCCAAGGCTTAGTCCAACGGCTCTCACCTCCTCCCTTAGGATTTGGAGCCGAGCCCTGCGCCGTTCTCTATATGTCTGTGCTCTCCGCCATTCGTGGCAGGACCATAGAAGAAAGTTCAAGTAGTCCGTAACCCCCCCCCCCACTCACGACCTGCTCGACGGTGATTTTGGATGAAATAGTGGGCGGAGTTGAGCTATGTCGACAGGGTCTAAAATGCTATGGGGCAGAAACTACGGAGAAGAAGCAGTCGAAAGTGGTAGGAGACGTATAGGGGAGCCCTAAAGGGTGATGGTGATGATGGAGAGTCGTATCGAGCCTCCCTGAGCAGGAAGAGGTTGGAAAAGTACCAACGCTATGGTTGACTCTGATTACAGTACCTACGGAACAGGTATTGAAATTGTTACTCTGTATAAAATAAAGCAATAACTCACGATACTATATAACTGGAGATCATTTTGTTTATAATAGAAAACACGGCAACAACAGCAAAGGCAATTCCCGTCACAATACCACTGTAGGCTGGTGCTATCTGCACAAGAGCCGTCTGCACTCCGGGTGTGTGCATACCTGAAATATATACACGTTACACATGAGTTTTTCAGGCATTTTGAACACTGTCAAAAAGGAGAGCTTTTTGAAAGCCAAATAATGACGCAATCGGAAATCGGAACTTTTTGCTGGTATTAGAAAATGCGAACATTCCATGAAAAGTTCAGGCACTCATAAAATGGGAATGTAACACATGTAAATGCATATTAATGTATTATATTATATATTATGTTATATTGTACGTATTAAATGGTACAGTGTACTACTGAAGGAAGAAGCCGGAATTCGGAAATCGGAGCACGGAACTTTACATTTATGGTGTGAATGATGAATAAAATAAACTTCAAAATATTAGACTTACCAGCAAAACCGTTAGCTAAACATAGCACAACGACTGCTGCTGTCGTATTTCCATTTGATCCAAGCCAAGGGGTCATACCCACACAAATCGCAAGACCCAATGAGCCAACAAAGTTGAAAAGTTTGCAACAAGCTGTGGGTCCTGCAAAGAAATACTATCAAGTCATGAATTCCCTGATTGAATCTTACAGAAAGGCATGGGTGAGAAGGGAAGGCGGTTCTCAATAAAGACTGGACTAACCTAGAAGCGGTGGTTTCCTTGCTGTGAGCAACGACGCCAGAATAGATGAAAACGTCTTGGAGACGAATAGAACAATCGAAGGTAGCGATGAGATCATACCGTTTACGACATTTGAAAGACCAAGTACATCCGAAAAGTACTTCGGAAGAAGCTAAATGTGAGATAACTCGAGAGCTCTTCGGTTTTCCAATCAAATCATAAAACACTTGAAAAGGGAGGGAGAGGAGGGAAGGCGAGGGCAAAAGGGAGTTACATGGCACATGGCGCAGTTATAAACTTAAAGACATAGGAAGCGACAAAGTGCATGACGTTTCCGTAGGCATAGAGTGGGGCAATCTTTGATTTTGTGGCCTTAAGACCGGACGTCATAAGTCGGCGAAGGAACAAGCGATGAGCGATCGCGATCGGCTCCATCGCTTGTCCGTCGCTTGCCAATCGTCTGGTCGAGCAATTGTCAAGCGATTGCGCAATCGCTTGCAAAGTGGCCAAGCGACGGCAAGTGCTCGGCTCGATCGATACCGCAGCCGAACTGCTATTGACTGGGAGCGGGGCCAAATCGCCCGTGCTTGTGGCGCACACTTGGCGCAATCGCTTGCCAATTCGCTCGACCGAAGCTTCGCCTGACTATGACATCCGGTGCTTTACTGCGCTCGTTTGGCGCTACCGTCATCATCGTTGAGCGCTACTAGAATACTGAAGGGAAATGTATCAAATACAATAAGCTCACCTGAAGCATAATAACGAGAGGATACTCGTGGCATACTAGTGCAGCGACAGCCACGTACAATGGAAGACATCGAGCAAGTTTACCCCAAGGTGGATTGCCTCGATCCGTGCGCTTTCCAAGCTTCTCCTCGTTGATTTTTCGGGTAATATAACGTTCTTCAGGCTGAAAACTCTCCATAGAGACAAAACTTCCCGAGTTCAAAGAAGTGGAAATGACTCACCTTAGAAACCAAAAAATGTTTTGAAGGTTTATCTGCAGACAAAAATAACCATACAATAAGTATCACAACGCCAATAACAGCAGACAGATAGAAGATCGCTGGCCATCCAAATGTTGCCGGATGCTCACAAAATAATCCGCCAAGCGGTAATATCAAAAGGGTTCCTTGAAAAAAAATGCATTTACATATTAAACTTGCAAAAATATCGTCACTAGTCCACTTTCCTCTCTTTTGAAAGTAAGTGCACCAAACGGCTAGGGTACACATATTCTGTGTGTCTGGCCCTTCACGAGCGTTTACAGTATGCGTGAATTTTTGAACCCCTAGCGTCGAGAGTAGCATGGCCACTTTTGGTGCCAGGGTAAACCTTCAGGATGGGGCAAGCCTTAGAATTGGATGGTATCCCCCTCCCACCAAATGGAGGGGACCTATATTTGTTTGGTTTTTTAAGCAAAATGAGGTAATTCGTAAAAAGCGCTCACCTATCTGTCTGCCACCGGTGACAAAACCCACAGCAAACGGTCTTTCCTTCGGTGGGAACCATCGGGTGATCATCGACGAAGCCGAAGGGAACAGAAGGGCATCACCTATGCCAGTGATGATCCTGAATTTCTTTGCCTTCTTTTTTTTTCTTGATTATTTCTTTCGTCTAGTGAGATCATATTAAGATCGATATTAAGTAAAGCCACTCGAAGTTCTCCTTTGGGCTCTTTCGTGCAAGCCCTCTCGAAATTCTTGAATTTTTGTAGTATGTGGGGGCCGTATTGACCGCTAGAATTGTCTTCACGTTCGAGTTGTGACCCATATAACCCCAATAGTTGCTCGGCAGATCCTCAGATATGATGGAATAAGCAACCACCTCGAATAAACTTTTGAGAACTTCAGTGATCGAGCTAAAGGGCAACCGTTTCCTAACCGCTCGTTCAGAGGAACCTGTCCTAACTATAAGTGATGACGTGCTACTATGAGCAATTTCTAGTAGTTATTCTGTAGTTCAGATGAAAATTCTGGAAGCTCGCAATGAAATTCCGATGGGATAACCTTGATTGCCCAAACTCCTAAAAATATAATAGCTCCAGTGGTTACCCGGGATGTGAAACTAACCGGGAGAATACATCAAACCAGACTCCTGTGCCTTTGCAACGATTGGGTTGGAGACGACATTTTACCCTATAACCCAGAATAACCAGAGCTTTCTAGCCCGAAGTAATCTTTCGCTACTGGCGTTCTCGCAGAAGCTCAATAAATCAGTAAAAAGCGCTACAGGTAGCTGATCTCGAAATTCTAACGGGTTGTGCACGTTCTTTTGAACGGAACGACGAATACTGACTGATGGGAAAGTTTTGAATTGATTTTTCTTCAGAGTTGCTCTCTCTAAAATGTGGACAAGTTTTCTTTATGACTTATATTTCCGCCTTTTCATTTTCTTTTCATTTTATGGGAACGCGTGAGAGAATTTCGCATTCAAGGCCATTTTATTCAGCAGAAGCAAGCTTACTTGCAACGGTTGAGCTTTTCAGAGGTATTAGATTGTTCAAATATTGGTTTAACTAAGAACCCATTTGGCAATTTGGTGAACATGTTCAGTAAATGCACTTTTCTGTGCATTCTTAATGAGCTCATTGAAGATGGTGTTCGGGTATCACCCAAAAACTCCATCCTATGTCAGGGATGATCCCTAATTGCGGTAGTAACGCCCATTTTCTAGAGTTTCTTACATGTGTACCAAACACTTTCAAGCAGGGTCAACCCTACCGTTGTTACTTTTTGAAGAATTTTTACGACCCCTCTCCCCAAGGTGGATTTGATACGACCTCCTTTTCCACACCTCGACCACCATCATCGTCTCTACAGTATTTAATTCTGAAACCACTAAAACCACCAAACTCCGCCCCCTTGTTCCCCTAAAAATGCCGTCGAGCGGAGGTATGTACGCGCGCTGAAACGGCAAATTTTTTTCCTGCGCCCCCTCAACTCACCCAGCCTACCTACCCATAAAAACTTCAGTTCCACCTCAAACTCACATGTGATTTCAAGTGACTGAAACGGGTACGACCCCCCTTCTACGAACTCAACCAAGTACGACCCCCCCCGTTGTTACTAGTAACAACGTAGGGTTGATCCTGCTTCCAAACCAGGCTAGGTATGCTCCTTATTGTGTCTAGATCCGTCTTCACTACTGGCATTACAGCCTGTTTCCATGTCTTCGTCTCGACTTTTTCTTTAACCCATTCGCGACCGCGCAGGATTGCGCAATAGCAGCAGCGTCAGAAGATTTTTCTTCAATAAAATCGAGTGAAGGGAGATTTCCTCTGCCTAGGGCTGGCATAGATGAGCGAGGGTATGAAGATTATTTCCACGGAAAAAAAACTTTCCAAATTCCATTTCAAGCCCTGCAGCCACAGTAATACCATTGTCCCGAGTGAGAGCTTTGTCAGCCACCGGTGGCTGACATTGCCATGAATGGGTTAAAAAACGTAATGAGCTGAGCTTTAGCGTATTTACCACCACAGACAAATCTAGTGTCAATTGGCCGACAATGGGGTGACGAAAGAGTTGCTAAGTCAAGGCAGACTTCGATCCGGGATTTGACCCCTTGGCCACGCGCCTACTGGGTGGCACCACTTGCCAATGCATCAGCCCTGAGTCGATTTGACCCAGTATATAAAACTACTAGAAGGCATAAAAATAAAGAGGTAAAGAGGTAATTATTCCATGGAAGAAAGCTGAACGGCATTTGGAGAAGCCCGAGGATTGAATAATTAAATAAATGGAAGATAAATATCAGGAATTAACTTCTCAGCAACCTGCCCAGGATCCCTCACAACCTTATCCTTAATGTCTAATCTGTCGAAAAAATTTGCGCAATGCCATTTGAATTTGAAGATTCATCCTCAATAAAATCTAGCAAAATTGAATGCTTTTTTCATTACCATTTCGACGCTGCTTTATTCCGCACAAAAAGTTGTGGTATAATTGTACGAAAATGGTGAATAATGAAGCGTTTAGCGCTCATCACCTATTCCTGGAGGGCATGTCCGACTTTCCACACCCATGGGCGTCTAATCCATGTAGCCTCCAGTGGCAGACTATAGTGCTAAATGCTTGGACCAACGGGTACTGGAGAAAAATACTGAATGCGAACGTAGTGCGTCGAGCTACTTTGGGACTGACCAACGTTAAAGTCAGGGCTCTCTCCTACCAGGGAAGTTACAAGGCAAATTGCCCAATGTCGTAAAGAATGGCCTGGTTGGGCGGAATCTACGAACCGATGAATGCCAACTATGTTTATTCCTTACCTACCACGTTGGGCTCAGGAATTTCTAGCCATATCCCTATTGCAAAAAGGGAAAAGACTGGCTTTCAGATGAGCCTGCTATTTTTCACGATTTGTACAAGGTAGAGCACTTAAAATGGTCGGGTCCCTTGAGTTCTTGTGATGTCGCCGCCGTCATACGTCAGCTTACACATGCTATGCGCAAAAACTGTAAACGAACTGAAAAAAAACACGTCCACAGAGAAAGTGAGCGCAAATTCTCCCACTCAAAAACTTTTTAGCATGAGTAAATAGAGAAACAGCTAAAGGATCTGCCCTTTCAAGATTTAAAGAAGTCATGTTTGATGAGTGCTGAAGTGCTTTTTTTTATCGAGCCGTCCTGTCTAGAGGTAATCATTTTTTGAGGACCTAACACAAGGTCTCATTACATTTGCTCAATAGTACAAGTAATCAGATACCCTCTCTAAATAGACAAGATTTCTTCAAACAACCGAAAGGATCGCAGCTAAAAATTGGTTGCACAGAGATAGCGCGGTAGAACAATTTTCGTGATGGGCCGTAGCGGTATGAAGCCTAGGATATCTATTCCCGCAGACACCTTGGAGAGGTTGTTAAAATAAAAATTTGAATAGGCATTGGGTAAAAAACCGTGATAAAGTGCCTATTCACCTATTCAATTCAGAGGATTTTGAAAGAGAACAAGTATCAAAGTTTCTGAATTTGTAATTTTTACTGGTTAAAAGTTTACTTTCTCGCTTTCTACTGGTTGAAGTTTTACTTCACGCATTATTCTTGGAAATAACTGAATAGGACCACATTGCTCATCTTGGAAAATGGGACATGCGTAACGTAAATTTAATTAGGATATACCAACTACTCAACAGTCAGCCTTTGTAAGTGTGAATTCAGATAAGATATGTGATGCGGAGTCCCCGCTAGTGTTTGGTCCATTTAGCGACCCGTGTCGCATAGTAAGAAGCAATCATGAAAGAGTTCTCCAGGGATGTTGTTGAAAAAATAACGGATTATTTGAAATTAAATTTTTAGGCTATCATTTTACCATTTCAATATTCTACATTTACTGCCTATGCAGTACCAATCTCAACCCTTCATTCGGCTTGAAAATTTCAAGTAGTCCGAGGAAGGAACTCGAGAATTATGAGGAGGAGACGTGACGGTATAGAAGGGGGTAGGGAACATTTTTGGAAAGTTTTCCGTGACGCGTGATCCTTTTGCTATGAGCACCCCCCACTCTGATTTCACCGATGGGTACCTCCGCCTCCGCACTGGTACCCGCTGGTTGACATAGGTAACCGTGGCAGGACACCAAACCAGGGTATGGCAAGATACGTTTCAGAATGATGGGATTTCCTCATAATTGTCAGTGGTAAGTGGGGCTGCTATGGACAGCCTGGCTTGTAGAATCGGATCCGATCCGCGCCAGCGAGACCGTTCGCCCCTCCATAATCGGATGATGAATAGGACGACATTATATGGACTGATATCTATAGTATCAACTGGAATCTTGGCCTCGATTACTTTATAAGCCAGGTAAGCCAGGAACAGTTTCAAATATCCGTGCGATGATTGAATGAGTGCAGAGCGCATCATAGGATTCGAACGCCGGAAACCTCTAACCTTTGGTTAACCATGCCTCCATCCAGGAATACTTCAAGAACACGGGAGCATGTTTCCCCTTCTTAACAATCTACATGTCTAAATGAGAAAAGTTCCAAAATTGGCACACTTCCAAGTTGCTGTCCTCGTCAAGCAAACATTATTGTTCAGAAACGTTTAAAGAGCAAAGGTAAATGACCAAGGGATGACTGGTTACTCAACAACCATTCGATGAATGGCCGAGGAGCAATGTATCAGTGGGTATGCCTAGATAAAAAGTTTGCAAATTTCAAATGGCATTTTGTCACGTAGCCAACTATGACCGATCTTCAGCGAACAGTGCCGGCACTGGATGGGCGATTACTTAGCCCTGTCCAAGTCTTTTGAATTCTTTTTGTTTGTTAACTGCTGTTGAGCAGGTTAGCCGATCGATGAAAAGCTGAGTTGGAATGAAATGGAGCCCCGGTAGCGTAACTGGTAGTGCACTTGCCCGAAAAGCGAGAGGAGCGGATTCTAGTCCCGCCTGGGGCGGAAGTTTTGTTCACAAACCAGCATTCTTGTGAGACCTGTTCAGGTCGTCATGTACAGGGCTCAAAACTCAGATTGTCATAGATGTTGCAAAATACGCCTGAAAATAACGATGGTCCAGGAGGAGAGGCATCCCCATAGAAACTCAATTTCCAACAATTCCACATAGGACCATGAAATCTGTGGGAAAGTGCTCCAATGTCGGCTTATCGCATCGTTACGCGCTAAGGTAAAATTTCCTTCCAAAACCTCTACGATTTTGGATGCATGTCAAATGCACGGTGCCTCCTAAGAGTATCCATCAATACTGTCCGCTTCCAAAGTGATTCGATTATGTCAACCGCTAGTTCCTCTTCCACGGATCGAGGCTTCCCTGCTCCCGAAAAAGGCGTAAATAGAGGTTCCCGGTCACAGTTTATGAGCAATGAAATCTGTTATCAAAGTTAAAGAGTAAAAGTTTTATCTTCTAAATCAGGAAGTGCCACTCTAAGCAGACCATGGCACGCAATCTGCCCCAGATGAGGTATAGCAACAACAATACGTTCTAGGGATCAGCTCGATAGGACCGGCCAAACAGAAGGAAAGTGAAACTAACAGGATATGCTAGTGATGGATGAGACCTCACAATATGCAACAGTCAGAACAACGGATTGGTCAAAAATGAAACGCTCCCCCCCCCGTTTCTGGGTCACATAAGCAGTCACAATAATCCCCTGTCTGCACACTTCTACGCCCGCTCCGCGGCCGCACGCGGCTGTTCCCTATGGTCACTAAGAACTGAATGGTCAGGGAGCTGTGGGTGTTGTATAGCGAGGTGATGAATTAACGACACATAGAGAGTATACACTTGTTTTGAAGCAGTTTCGTATACATGCAAGAAACGTAACTGAAAGTGAATGTAAAACCGGTTCAAACATTTCCTGTCTGTTCTGTGTGTTTCCACTAACATTCATGTTTTCAAGTTTCTACTACTAGACGTGTCATACAGACTCTTTTCATGTTAGTGTTGGAAAAGAAATCGGTATGTTTACCTGAATACGAAAACAAGCCATGGTGAAGTTGGCGCCACTGATGGTATAAGTGAATTTGAAAGTATCAACAGAGTTATAGCGACCGATATTGTCCATTTACCATTCAAACGATCTGCTTGCCATCCAGCTAACAACATAAATAGTGAGCCAACATTTTGAGCTGCATAGATCGCACCTGTAAATTCGGGAATCACAATAGTTCCGCTCTGGTTAACAATGGATAGTGTGGTCTGGGGTTACATGGTTATTTGAGCTTTCTGCCATGGTCCTACCGCGGAAGGAGAGATTGGGGACAGGAAGAGGAGGGGAAACCTGGTCAAGCTGGGATAGGCTTTGCTATGAGGCGGCTTCAAAATGAGCACTTGAGAAAGAAAAAACAATTATTATTGAAATAACCAATATGGTCCGTTTCGCTTCTTCCTCAGACGAACCTTATTATTTCCTCAATCCCCGGAGCTCATCGGTGAGTTCGGAATGGCGAAATAAATACACAGGAGAAAGATAAATGAACCTTGAACTGACTTACAAATTTTTTACAAAAGCTTTGTGTCACTTATGAAGAGGTCATAAAACACTATTTAGGCGAGAGAGCGCAGGTGGGAGCAAAATTAGAAGCGTTCCAAAAAACCAATTCAAGGTGTTCCTCAACCCAACCCAGCTCTTAACATCATTTTAATGAGTGCTGAGATAGCTTTCCCCAATTTTTTCTTATTTCAATAATTAGAGGGATATTCTAGCATAAATTCACTGGCTCTACGGGATGAGCGTTTTCAGAATGGCAACACCAGGCGATAGTGGCAGAGAGGATTCAGTGGGAAATTGTTCTAGTGGAGCGGCATTCAGAATCAGAACGAACCTACAGTCTACGAGGAGAGTAATAAACCCGTCTTCTACAGATAAAGTACATGCAACTATCAGATCAGGGAACCGGGGGAGAGGAAGATGATAGTATATCAAAATAGTGCACAAATTGATTGAATGGTCAGTTACAGAAAGCTCAACACAAAGGTAAAGGACCTGAATTCGAGATCCGGAAATCGGCAAGATTATAAAAATGCGATCAACTCCAAGAAAGCTATGTTTGTAATAGATGGGGATAGCAACGTCTTCATGAATATGGACCGCGTAGTATCTGTTCGAGCGGTTTTCTTTTGCATGATCCTCTAAAACCCATAAGTAGGGCAACCAAAAATTCAGCGAAACCGTAACCCGGAAGTCGAAATTTCCCCCAGCGTTACCCGTGACGAACAGAGGTTGAATATGATGTGTACATGTGCACTCTCAAAACAAGTATCGCTTTCACAACAGAAGAAATTGTAACAAATACAGCACAGGTACCAATTACGAAGGTGGAAAGGACGTCTCAGTGGAAAAGAAAGATGAAAATCGAAAAGTTCAATCGTGTTACCTTGTTGTTCTGAAGTCCATGGAAGAAGAGCATTTCTGTGACACGGTGACACCGAGACATCTGGATCGGAGAGCGAGCCATGACCACAGGGAGGAACTCTCCCCGATGAATTGCCTTGAACCGCATGGTCTCGCATAGCGGACAGGTCACGTCGACTGACAAGAACAACCTGGTCTTCAGCCGATTTGACTGATGACGGTGGCTGACGAACCATGCACACCATCGCTTGAGCAAGATTGGAAGTAGATGCTGATAAAGCAATAAAGCACAACGATAGAATTATTGCCATCAAAAATCGTGTCGATGGGAAAATTCGGCTTTTCTCTTCGGAGGCAAAAATCGACGGACTGTCGCGTTCTGATGGTCCAACTTTCGACATCGTGCCCAATCACCCGAATTACCCACTGGTGGGTATGGAATATTGGTGGAAAACTGAAAACAAACAAGATTATAATTGCGCTAATTATTAAGAACACGGATGCAGACGTTCACAACTAACAAGGGATCAACGAGAAGAATATTTGCAAAGCACGAGGCGTAATCTACCAACAACGCCGTGCACACGTCTAGTATGTAGACTGGTTGTTAAGATTTCCGCGAAACAAAGCTTTTTGGTAAATAACGCCCAAAACTTGAGTACGACGGTCAGGTCTCGACACGTAGGCGTCAGGTTTCGGCCAAATATCGATATGATTACCTCTAATCACCTGTTTGAGCTACCCGAACACAAATCAGATGATCAAATGATGCCGAGGTTGACCGTCAATACCAACAGTTTTACTGCATAAGTGAAAAAGTCATACCAAGACAACCACATAAAAGATGAACACTGCACACAAACATTGTTGATCAATAGCCAAGACCAAGACCAGACTGGGGAGGACGTGACCTATCCGAAATTCATTTCCATCCAAATGAACACTAGGTAATGCCTATTCATGAAGTTTTTTGAAAGTTTACAGAGTAACGTAGCTAAAGTAGTGAACAGCAGGGGGCCATTGTTCAGTTCAGCTGCGATGAAAGCGAGTGCGGAAGGGATTGCGGGGGCGGGGGGTAGAGGGCTCCTCAAATTGATCTGAGATTTATTTATCTACCGAACTGAACAGATCAGATGACCATCGAGACGATATCGAAATAGCGCTATAATTACCCGTCTCACTCACAGAGGGTACAGTTTAACCAAAAATATCCCAGAACGGTAAATAGTTAAACAGTACAATTAGTTAGAACCCGTCCACGGCAGAGTTGGGCTAAAATTTCCATAATTTCCATGCATTTCACTAGGACTACATCTGAAAGTAATAAAAATAAATACAATAATAAATACAAATAACAAACAATAAACAGTGATTAATGAATAATAAACGATAAAGCAAATTAATAATAATGAACTATAGACAATGTTTGAGAGCTGAACTTATGAAGGCGAAACGCAGCCATAACGCTTTAAGGCCCCTAAACGGTAACGAACCATTCTAAGAACAGTTTCTAAGATGCTGCTGGTCCTACTGCAGAGGAAAAAGATGTGATAGAGTAAGTGAGAATGCTTTAGCTTCATATTTGTATTTAAAAAATTACTTATTATTCATGAAAAAAGCAAGAACTCCAGAAACTCCAATGGGCCCCAAAACCCTTAAAAATCACAGTTTAGAGAAAAGCGAAACATTTAAGAGCTAAGTGATCGAATACAGTACAGTTGTACTGCTGGTACATGATTCAAGATCTATTCAGTTGGGACTCTAAAATATGGTTAAAAATAGGCTGAACGTTCCAGAATCTCCCGATGAACAACTATCCGTTTATCATTTAGTAGGTCTCTTAGATTTTCGCACAGCTCATTACACAAGCCAGTCCCGTGGTCGTTCAAGCTGATGAGGTGGTTTTACTAGGGTGAGGAGTTGAAGGTTACAGTTACCACTCCTCACTGAAGCTGGAGGACACCGCACGGTGGAGGTTTCGTCGGCGTAATGAACCGGACCGGAAAGCGCCGAGTTACACGGATTCAAGTCCCGCCCGTATCGGTGCTTCAGTGCAATGTTGAGCAACATTTTTATACCCACTCAACTTGTTCCTCCCTCATACCTGACGTTCACTCAATTTACTGAGCGCCATCGGCGTTTCGTCGGATGCACCATGCACTCGTTTCCACTCGAAATCGTTAAGGGCACTCGAAAGCAGATATCATACATCATCTCACTACCAAAGCCAAGACGCTTATCATCCTAGGCGTAAATGGTATCATTTAGTTGAATCAGAAGCGAAAGCACAAGTAATTGCACTAGATGCCCGTTAATCTCAAGGGTCATGCCAATGGCCACTCCGGCACACGTCATGAAGACATCTGCGTCAATTCTTTCCTATGACTTTGACAAACTATTTTATAAAACAGGTATTAGCGGAAGGTTGTGCGCACGTGAGAAACACAACCTTACAATGTCTACGTTTCCTATTGTTATACACTTCGTATTACGTTGTACTTCCACGAGGGTTATTTATCATCGCAAGAAGTTCTCAAATTTTTGGCTAGCTGAATTGAAAATATTCAGTAGCAGGGTTGTCGTATTCGAAGGGCAAAGAAGAGCATATATGAAGGGCAAAGATATTTGGAACACCACCGAAAAAATTGTGAAATACTAATTAGAAACTTCAATTACTGATTTTTTGTACATTTTTCAGATAAGGCTGGAAAAGTTTACTCTTAAAGTAGTAATAGATGCACAAAACAGATGAAGGATGAAGGAACCGTTGTTGATCAATGTTTTCCGGGATGCGCCACGCAAACTTCAATTTGGGGCGCTCATGTCCTTGGGCGGGGACACCCAAGTGAGCGAGCCAATTACTGTGCATGGGACTAAGCCTCAGGCAGAGGAAGGGGATTCTGTGGGAGTATGCAAGCAATATGTGTGCTCCATGCCGTTTCTCCCACTCTTGGGCTTAGTCCTAGTGCCACCTTCACCCCCCCCCCTGAGGACATGAATGCTCAATTTAGATTTGTAGCGGTATGAATGCGTGACCTGTACAGTTACTTGTTGGTGTCTGAAGATGACCCACAGTTACAACCGAACTATTGGTTGAAATATCAAATACAATTAATGAGGATGTAAGAAAGAGGATTATCTCAAATTAAAAAAACAGTTTGCCCTAGAAACCCCTCTGGCTTAAGTTGGACGGCGGTTTTGGATTTTCTGAATAACTGAGTAAATCCTTTGAAATTTTAAAGTTTCAAATCCTTGTTATTTTAACAAGCATGAACAAGGCCATAGAACAAAGCAAAATGATTTTGTACTGCATGGAATTTGATTAGACAAAATGAATTCTGAACAAATTCAAATTTTCAAAACTTGGAGTAGTTCGAAACGGACTACTGGATAAAAAACGATGTTAAATCAAATCACTTCAACTAAGATCAAAGATTATTTTATTTTGCTATACAAAACGAAACGGAAAACACTTTCTCTCTGAATCCCACTCCAGAATAAATTCAAAAAGTACAAATAGTAGGATCAAGCTCCAAAAAATGCTTTACAAACGAAATAAAAATGAAAAAGTTCAAGGGTATTTAGAAGAATAGTTCAATTATATAGACTGATTCCATTATATCTATGTTATTTTTGTATTATATTATTATATTAATGGTGCGCAGCAACAGGCCTCCAGAAGCCTTGAATTTCAAAATATTTCTCAAATATTTTGAAATTGAATTATTCGCTCTAATCAGTCGAGTAATCGGGTTATTTTTGCAAAGTCAGTCGACTGAGGCTTGTCCGGAACCCTGAATAATAGGGGAAAATATAAAGTAGAAAAGAAGAAAATACAAATAAACGCGAAAATTTACATACATATAATGCACGAAAATGAGATTCCAATTCGAGCGCTTCTTCCGCAAATTTGAAAAAAAGTAATCTAGTAAACAAACGAAAAATTCGCTCAGCCGTGTTTTGTTCATTCATTAGCATGACTAGCTTCAGTGTAAAACAAATTCTCAACGCAACCGAATATGGGTTTTTGGGATTTTCATTACAAAAGTGGGCTGATATTTCGCAGTTATGAAACCTTTTTGGGAACGGGCACGCATTCTACTTCCATTCGGAATCGTACTGGCACGCTGAATGCGATTTGTCCTGTACAGGGCCAGCAGATGTAGAAATCAGCGTTTTTATTCTGTCAGATACGTCCGGTATCAATCAGCAGACCCCCAAAGGATGGAAGTCTCGGTTAGCCTAAAAGGCCCACCATCCAGGGTTTGATCTCCCAACCATGTGCGTGTAACCAAAACTTACCACTGCACCGATTTCATCGCTCATTTGAAATATTTTCCTGTTCCTCTAGTAATGTAATACATATAATCACAATAATATTACATGATCAGATTTGATAACTAAAGGTAACTATGTGAGTATTTATTATCTACTAGTGAGGTATCCTATACTACTGTAAATCATTCACTACGAGTTGAAGGTTTAAAAATCGCAAGCGTTTGATTGATTTTAAACGACTTATGAGTTACTAGATAAATATTCATCTCGTCTTTACCTCTTCATGAAACCACTACAGTAGAATTTTCACAAAATATTGACTATGTGAGATATTGATTACTGCAAATATTATCATATTTACTTAATTATTCTAAGCGTCGGACCTGCCGTCAGTGGCGAGAAACGCTGGGCACAAGACTATCAAATTGGTTCAAATTAGAAAAAAATAGAAAAAAAACTCAACCAAAACACAACAAAAACAAACAATAACCCAACCTAACCGTTATCTACAGAAAATCAATATCTCAAAGAAGTGTTTCAGATTGTGATCCCAGACGAACATAAAAGACTAACATGTGAACATAATGCTGAACGACCTGAGATAAAATAGTAAAATTTTTCTGAGTACGGAAATTGCTTTATAATGTAATGTTTTGTGTTCTATTGTTTTCATTACCAATAATAAATATAATAATACTGACACTAACACCAATACTACTAACAGTAGTAAGAATATGATACTAATAATAGTGATAATAGTAATAAGTAGTAATAGTAGTAATAATAGTAATAATAGTAATAATAGTAATAATAACAATAACAATAATAATAATAATAATAATAATAATAATAATAATAATAATAATAATCAACAGTCATTAATATAATGATTGGAGGTCGTAGCCAAATGATTTTTGGAATGATTTCGCTAGATCATTGAAATATACTATATGCTAAATTCGCCTCTATGAAACCTTTACAAAAGAGATTGAAGAAGTAGGTGATTCTTCTCTGATAATAAGAAGCTAATCAGTATCTAATATATATTACTATAAGTATTAGCTGAGTATCCTGTATTACTATAGATCATTCAAGTGAAAGCTTCAGCTCTAAAGGTTGCAAGTAACTGGCTTTTGGAACGATATCGTGAAGTATTTTATAGTATTCGGCCGAAATATATGATGAAATATTCACCTCCTACTGTGGCCTTTTATGAAATCGCCATAGAAGATAGTTCACAAAAGTTAACTACGTGAGAGTATCAACACATCACGGCAATACCACGTACGCAATAAGCCAAAGTGTTATGTATGTTGTTCTGATGAAAAGATTCGCCGTCGCCATCGTCGTCGTCGTCATAGTGTGTTCGATGGTCGACAAGTTTGGTATTTGCTGGGCACGGGCGTCTACCAAAAAAACTGGTTAGCTAGACTTTATCCGATATAATACAACAAGCAGCTAACAATATAACATGGAAAGCCGTTCCTACGTACACTGAAACATGTCTCTACTTTCTATCTCTTTCATCCGGTCCCATTCACTTTTGCAGATGGCGGATGAGCGGAACGAACCACTTAAACGGGTCCTATACTACTGTAATCCTACTTCATGTAATCGGTCAAGTGTGTCTGTATGTTTGCATGCCTGCTAGTGTGTCTGTGTGTAATCCGAAAATAGCATTATACGATGATCAAATCGCAGCGCTGTCGATCTGGCGCTGTAGACGGAAGATAGTGCGGGAAGCTTGCGTCATAGTGGCACTCATCCAAGCTTAGATAAGTTCTAAGCAGTAAAATAAAGAAAATTAGATTACAGAAATATTCAGCCAATAATTCGACAAATGCAGATAATTTAATTCAGCCGTGGCCGTACAGGCCAGCTCGACTGTCTTTTCCCAGCCTAGACTCGGCCTTCCCGTAAAAGCAGTGATCAAGATGGTTGGAGGGCGATACGGTTTTGGTGAATGTCATTGGTGAACCACCACTCACAGCGCAGGGGGTCTGATTGAGACCGCCCCTAACGTCCTTCCACCAATGGCGTTTAAGGATTGGAAACCACACCGCCCTCTAATTATCGCGATCACTGCCTTTAACCCCTTTGTTCCCTATGATACACAGTGGTATGTTGTGGCGATTCATATGTATAACTGGTAGTGCAGTGGTTCAAAAGGCTCAGAGATATCACCGGGTGCCTCTCCAATAGATAAAAAAATTTGAAAAAAATTTTAAATTGTGATTATATGATGACAAAGAACTACTTTATGGAGATGATGAGGGAAGCCGCAAGTACGGCACGATCTGAATGTGAAATCTTAATCAAAACATTTGCTTCCGGTCAGTTCTCCAATGGTACAGAACTTGTCTAAGAAAAAACATCTCGTTTTTCGTATGGAACTGCGATTTTGGAATTTTTTATAGTACTCAAAATTCGCAGCATGGCTTACTCCGGAAAAAAGTGGCTAGGCGCTCAAAACCTATTTTTTGACATAGAGTTCAAGATTTGAAATCACGTGCCCGGATGAACAATGAAAAATGAACGAAGAGAAACACTGAGATTTTAGAGAAAGATGGAGGATGACGAAAAGAATCAAAAAGCGATATACAGAAAAAAAATGTTATCCCCAAACAAGCGAGAGAAAAAGGCATGATGTAATAGGAACGCAGAACGATGCATAGGAAAAGAGGTGGTGCTTGGGAAAAGTGAAATCCCACGCGTAGTAGCCCGGTTTTGGGCATTTGGGCAGAGGTGGAAGGGAAACAAAGCAGCAGGCTAAAAGTGAAAGAGCGAAGTAGAAACTGCGACGAAGAAAAGAAGTAACTGTGGCCAGACCAGGAAAAGCGTGGCCCAACTGCAAAAAGGAAACAGTGGCACTTTTCGAAAGCTCAAATGAAATATTGGAAGAATGACACGAATAAAGGAAGCTGCTGAGAGAAATAAAGACGGCCAGAAATCGGAATATATGGAAAAGTCTCTGTTACCGCTCAATGAAAGGACAAAAAGGATAAAAAAAACACATGATGCTGATTAAGCTCTTTTTGGGATGCGCCACGCATTCTGCTCCCACTCACAATTGTAGTGGTAGTTGGCTACGATTTGGTAAATATAAGAAACGGACGGCGTAATGACTCTATTCTCGTAAAACACAGTACCACAAAACCGCATAAGCTTCTATTGCCCTTCTAGGGCCGGTTGCCATGTGAGATTTGAAACGAGGTCTAAAACTCAGCGTGTGCGCGCGGAAGCTGCACCACTCGGCACAACACCACGCCAGCCCGATCCTTCCCATTAAAAACAAACTCATGAAAACCGCGCTATATACAGTCGAAAGTACGTCGCGCGGTGCTAAAGGCGGGGCATGGAAAGAAGTGCTCCTTGGGGTGGCCACGTATCGGGCGACAGAAAGAAATAATCCAGTCAAAGCGTTCGATTTTGGAGAACAGAGACAAAACAATCGATAGAGCATGATGCAGTAGAAGTGTGAGATTTCAGTACAATATGTCAAAAGGTCAAAAAGACTTTCTTGTGACCGCAGTCCGTGAAAGCGTTCCCGCCGCCAGCGTTTTTGACAGATTACCGGCGGGAATTTGAACGCGTAGTAGTCCTCCCGGATATTAGAATTGATTACCAGAACAATGCAATTTTTTGTTCTTTTCGTCCTTAACGTAGATGACGGTCCGGGGAGGATTCCTTAAAATACCAAGTGGTGAGTGATAATCCATCGTAATAAGTCTAGAACGATCTAGAGCCCCAAAAGGACCGATCGATGATGATAGTCGATCGCAAGGAAATGTAGATGAGTCGTTGAGTAAAGTACGCACTATGCACTGTTGCATGACAAGTTTGCAGTAACCAATAATGCCCTCATGATCAGGACATTTTCCTGTTGTTTCATCGTCTTCCGTCCTCCCGTATCAAGAGATCAGTCGACCAGTTCAAACTATGGCCAGTAGCACCATGTGACGTACACCCCAAAACTCCTTATGCGACTATTAAGGGATTTGTTTACTTTGAAAGGCGTTGTACTTATGGAAATTCACGTTTCATGTCAAACAAGAAGGTTTAGGCGGGGTCAGCCGTTTATTCGGCCGAAATAGCGGACGAGGCCGTATTCGTGATTGCTGATGAAGAGGATCGTGTAAAGTAGCAGAAGTGTTACATTCCTGAATGATATCATACTCAGATAAGAGGTTGGTGGATCAAAACTCTGAAGAAGTGGAAAATTTTCCACTTTCCCTCTCACTCCCGACCCTTTCTTGGCTGTAGGTTTTGAGCTGGGGGTGTGTCAAAGTGCCTTCTGAAACTATGTATAGGAACACCATCGGGACGTTCGGAGGGGACGTAGTGATAAAATGGGTCTAAGGAGACGGTTTACCCTGGGTTAAGGGTAACTGGCCCTGTCATAATGCGCCCTTCATCCAAATTCAGTTGATACTTAACAATTAATATAAAGTGTGTTAACAAACAACATTACATCTCGGCACTTATTCATAAAACAGTCCATTTTAGTCTGCGTGAAGTCGAAAAAACTAACTGTAAATAAAGCTGAAGGACTAGTGAAGTTTTACAATTTCGTCAAGGGGCTGCGTAACAAAAATTTTCGCATTCTACTCCACTCCACATCGATCCTTGCCTTTCTGGGTCAGTATGGATAGGAAAGCAAAAAAGTTCGAAAGAAAAGTCTAGGCGCGTTAACTGCCACACATGAAATTAAATAGATAAATAAATAACATAAAATAAATAAATAAATAAATAAATAAAAAAATAAATAAATAAAAGAAAAGCGACATCTATCGCTTTCATTCCTTCGGCCAAGTGTGGCTATGCAACTTTGCAACGTCCATGTGCGAGCGTACGAGCGATTACACAGCGATGGTGAACGGCGGATGTACAAGCGACATGGCAGAGTTTCGGGGCTCCGCCACTTTCGAACTCTGTCCAAGCACCAGGTAATTCTTCGAACTGCTGGTCCTAGGGGTCGACCTCGCTGGCAGACCTTACATGTACGCCCCCTTCATCTCCGCTCACACCGGGTGCAGAGGATGAAGCACTCGATATATGGTGACAGAGATAGTGACAAGCCTTGGGCAGCAGCGCTGCTAAGGGCGGTACCTAGCTGTTCTAGCTCAATCAAAAAATACTCAAATTTTAGAAAGCAGACGATTTAAAATAGTTAAAGGTACCACGCCCATCTAGATTTCGACCTGTAGATGGCGTAGCGCCACAAACGCAGTCCATTTACAACAAATCTATTTGTACCAGGAGACTGTCTACTCACCAATCAAGTCATTGCGAAAGAGAGCATGGCGTAATATTCATGTATAGAGAACTTTAACTTCAGTTATTTACAGAGTACCCCAGTTTTGACTAGAGAAATTACATCTCTGGGCTATATTTAGCCTTCAGCATTTTTGAAATATGGCGAAATGAGATCCTGAAATTTCGCAAATATCTAAATATGTTCAAGTATGCATAACATAGTACATAATCAGGAATAGAACGAGTCTGCGATGAAAGCGATGAAAGAGGAAGAGGTGTCATACTGGTCGTCCCGCAAACGGGCCATGTGCTCGAAACCTGTATTAGTGGCTGACCATTGAGATGGTGGACACAATGTAAACTAGCACAAAGAGCTAGACTATTTGCTGAATTCGAATGCCTATTCCTGCCAAATAAACGCGCTTGGCGCACTTGCACTCTTCCGTAGAATCATTTTTCTATTGTGTAACTACAGGCTGACGGTGAAGTGTGGGCGCTAGCCTTGGCACGGCACATACGTGCTGTTATTTTTTTGGAATTGAGGTTGATCCAATTCTCTGCCTCATCATCTCCAAATGATATTTCTATGTCACGCGAGAAGTGGAGATGAAATAGTGTCAGTCTGCGCTGCCAACAACGCCCCCAGCTGCGGTCAAATCTCACATCGAACCACGCCCACTCAAAACTTTCCTCTTCTCGGGGCTAGCCAATTGTTACCAGAATTGTCTTGATGAATCAAATCATTAGCATGCAAATCGGCCCATCTCCGCTACTCACTGTTGGGTTTTAATCAATTCAATTGTAGCTTCGATATTGAATGGAGATGGAATGCGTGGCGTATCCCGTAGGAGGACTGGTTACGGGCGAATGCTTTTTCCTGGGTTCTTCTACCATAAATATAATGGGAAGGTGGGATAAAGCCATAGAGAAGCATTAGAAGCACATACTGGTGCCAACTGGCAATTTCACGTCGGACGACAAAGATTTGGAGAATCGGCCAGCGGCGGATTCTAGTGAGAAGTAGCACTCAGGGAGATGTTTCTGGCCCTGTAGGGACCAGATGCCCCTATGTTAGGAAGATGTGATCGTTCGGAAGTGATGCCGGCTTTGTCACTGAGCCGTTTGTATCAGCTCTAGAACTCAGGCTATTTCCAGATCATATCATAGTTCCCACAGGGGTGAGGGTCCAGCACCCTAACCCCCGTGGGAACTGTTTTACTGGCGGCGCCAAATTGAAGAGACTGAAAAGACTATAGCGATTTCAAGAGTGCAACTTTTTAACGATGGGCAGCGGTCATGCGAGAGTGATGGAAGGGGTACAATGGCGTTACAATGGTGACGGGCAGACCCACCAAAAAGAAAAACGGTTTACCGTCGCTTTCACACAAGCATTTTTTTCTATAGACTCACTTGCGAACCGAACTTTCCACACCCGTGGTCGAAATCGGCCAACATTTGCTCTGCCTGTTCTGTGTTATAAGCCCGATGTCGTCAGCAGTGCGGAGGTGGTACAGATGTCAACCGTCGACCTTTCCTCCCACGCCATCTTATACAATATTTAGTTGACGCATAAGAACAGCGATCAAAGTTTAGAAAGACGATGCCGATACCCTCTCTTCACGCCAGCGATGCTTCCCTTGTGAAATTGTGGAATGATGAAATTCTACTTGAAAAATTACGGCTCACTTTGACTCCTCATGTACTTATGTGATCATAGACCAGTGGTTGACCAGTGCCTGATGACCACTTCTGCCTCTACAGAATCAAAGCATTTTTCATGTCGATGAATGGAACGTAACGACATCTTGTACTCTTGTAATATTTCAATGAAGCTCGTGATCATGTGAAGGTGGCTAACCATAATAAATCCTCCTTAGAAACCTGAATACTTCCACTGTTGCACTTCTCCCCACTATTCTGGCAGTCATGTGAAGAGGGATGGATGCACTTTAGGATCAAGCTGGTACGGTTATATTGCTCAAAAATGGAAGCAGCGATGCGAAATGACCCGCAGTTGAAGAAAAAAATGAATAGAAACCATAGAAATTCCTAAAAAATAAAGAACCTTCGCTTAGGTTGTGAAGGGTTTTAAGAGACAGACAGCGAGATAAGAGATATTGAGCGCTACGGAGAGGAGTAAGAATCGCTGACGAGAAAGTATGGATATAAGCGAGTGTAGAGCTTGCCGAAGTTGAAAAATGTAGGCGGGATTTTGTGTGGTGGGTAGAGCCCCGCAGTACTTTTGGCCTGTACTTCGTGCAGCGAGGTCCATACAACCGACCATTTGCCGATTTCTCTATGGCCGATGTCAGAATTTGTGAATCGAGCGATTTGCTAGCGTCTGCAGTCGTGTCGCGTATAGCACATCGAGCCGTTCGCTGTACGCGACGCGACCGCGGAGTTAGCGAATCGCTCGAATCGCCAAGTCTGACATCGACCTATCGTTCTGGTACTGAGGCTTCCTCTAACCTAATCCCAAGTTCACTATTACCAGCGTGACGACATCGCGCGTTTTGTGTTTTTGCACCGCATGGGACCAGAGCGATTTTGCGAGCGCCGCCGCCGTACACCGAATCCATGGATTTTGAGCTGTAAATACGCACACTTAGATGCGATGAAGTGTTTTCAATAATGTTCTATCTGCCTAACTTATTGGGAGTTAAAGTAATGGAAGTTCGACCGAAATAACGTGTTAAGGCCATGAAAAGGCAAATTTTACTTACTTTCCCTTTAGTGGTTCCAAAATTAATTTGGGCGTGGCTGTTTCAGTAAACATATATTGTCACATGAATAGATTTGTATTCACATCCATTATTTTTTTATCTATATATTCGCTTTGATGAAAGGAAAGCGAGGAATGAATTGAACAGACATATCCGTAAGGTATGGAAAACGTCTGCCAAACTTAGGAATATTTGCCTTTCTGTAAGCCATGTTGTTTATAAGTATGCTAATGTATGACCCTATAGAAAGAGCACAATGACCTTAGGAATAAGTCGCGCAAGCGCAAGAAAGAGGGATGGCTTGGGTGGGACGCGTTACCGCGTCACAATGTCCGCGCTGTACGCAACGGTTAAGGACGACTTAGAGAAAGTTGCTCATAGGCATAGACAACGGATAACATGGACCTATATTGCTAGTTGCTAGCATTCATGTTTCTCTTCTGATTAGTTTCGGCTCTTGAGCGCTTGTTGACATAATCGTACAGGATTCGTTCAGGGTGTGCCAAGCTTTTTCAAAACACCCTTTGGCTGAATTAGGGGCCACATGCCGGGAAACCACAAAAATCATTGTTAATTTTTCTTAAGCGGCCCTCTGAATTACCAGAAAGGGGACCCTAGTCACTCTTTATTTCACCAGTTTGCAAAAACAGTCCTATTTGTAAGGCTTACTGACGGTCCTAATCATGGATATGGCACTAATTATTTATGCCAACTCCATTTTGGCGGGAATTTTAAGACGTCACTCGAAATGCAAAAAGTGTCACACGAGGAATCGCCATCTAGGGACTCTTTCCCGTAATTCAGGAAGGCCAATCAGGAAAAAAATGCAACCATTGTTCTGTGGGCCCCATATGAGCCCAATGCCATGTAAGAAACCATTTGGGGGAAAAGCTTGGCACACACCCTGACGCCTCCCCTTGTTTAATTACAATACTTTTATATGTAGAATGATGTCTCAAAGCACTGGAAACGTTGCTGAGCAAAAAGCTATTGCAAGTCTTGGAATGATTGCGGGAAACCTTTGCAGCCCTGTGAATGAGAATTTTGAAGATTTTTTTTCTTGTTGAGATTCGTCACATCTCCTTTCATTTAAATCGCATCAACAGGATAGAGAGGAAGTTTGAGATCAGAGTTTTTGACATGTGCAAGCTGTACCATGCCAATCCCCGACTGGCCAGCTACATGAAAGTCCCTAGAAGTGATGAAAAACATCTCTATCTCGAGGAACGACAAAAAGAAAACTTTCTGGAAGAGGAGTACAAAAACGAAAAAGGCTGTTACATCCGCACTCCATGCAGTGTAAACCAATGTATACTGCCCATACTAGATGTACCTCTCTAAGGTTCATATGGGAGTGAACAGAGTATAAGAAAAAAGATCGCTAGGACGATAGGAAGTGGTTCGACATAACATCTTTTCGAAACTGGCAGCGATTACAGTAGATAAGGATGCACTTGATTATGACGCCTTTAGCAGAGAAATTCCTTAGCAGGGCGTCGCGATAATGGACCAAAATGAGTTCTTGTTGTTGACCTTGGTCTCCTGATAGGCAACGATCGGAAACGTTGAAAAACAGTCTTAGATTTCATTGGTCTGCTGTGAGCCATTCTTATAATTCCGTCCTTGTCTCGAAAGGTTCCTACGGACTACGCCGCCCCATACCACCTCCTTACGACGCTGAGTCCATAGACTCCTACCATAAATACGTTCAAAACAGCAGAGAAGTGATAAGAAGCGGCTTTGAGCTTTGCGTGTCTGATGCCATATAGAAGAGATAAGATGGTCATGGTCTAGCACGGTATTATTACAAGGTGCAGCCAGTATGATCGTTTTGTAGGAAGTTTGGTCGGCTGAGTGAAAGATCAGAAAAGATTCATGTTGCGATCACTGGTCTTGAACCAGAATACCATGTTCAACGCTTAAGTGAACGTAAGCTAACCCTCCCTTTCGACATAAGGGCTGAAGAACGTCCGGTACAGACTTTACACCCGAATGACGGACGGCCTTCAGGTGAATCTGGCCGGTAGCGATTTCATAAGTTGAAGGCTGTGATTTGAGTCAGTTGATAGTATGCAATTTAGTGATAATGAAATGAATACAAAATGCAACAGCAATCCTTCATCGGCTAGACACATTTCCATTCTGTGGAGAGGTCGCCGCCACATTGAGGTGTTATGGTCTGAACCGCGTCTTCTCGATTATTGGAATGGGAGGTAACGAATGCAGATTTTGAAGTGACAGCTGGTTCGCAATTAACAGTAGAAGCTGTTAGAATATTTTCGCTCGCAAATGGCGCTACCAGGATCTTGTGGTGCCAGTATTGCATCGACCACATGTTCGTTGTCCATTTTGACGTTTACATTCGCCGACATGTCGGACGAGGTTTATTTGGCACGTTATCAAAACAGCACCGCTTTAGCAAAAAGCTGCAGAAATGCAAAGGTTGGTAAACGGATCATTTACGGGCCATCAGGTCAAAGGGCAGAAGTGAAAGGTTTGGGAGATGAAGCCAGCACAATAATTGGTGGCTGGACCTCAAACCAACCTGTGCACTCGGACGGAACAACAATCTTCACCAACTATGGTGGTCTTAGCTGTCACCATATTCGTTTGGAGGATTAAGACATTGTTTTGTACAGTTCTCCCTTCCCTACTTCTCTTCATAGGGCAACTCTATTAACCAAATCGGCATAGCCAGTAAGAATTCTTGGGGTCAAAAACCAGGATGCGGTGGGTATCGAAAAGCAAATGATAGGCACCGGATGTTCACGCCGTAATTGCATGGCAAATGTTACAGAAACAAAAGAAGACTTCTTAATTGCCTGCATATGCGAGGAAAGCGGAGATCAAGATGCTTACAATGATACAAAGGCAAATAAAACACCACCGTAAAAAAAAGACTTATGAGCAAGCCAAGAGTAGCACTACTTATATCACATTACCCTCTGTTTCGGAAAACGTTGAAGGTGCTCGTGGAGACCACACACAACTGACGACGGCCAAGAAAAAAAAGAAAGATCCACGTTTGGTGCTAACATAGTTGGGGGCGAACCACGCGGGGCGCGGTGCTTCTTCGTCACTTCCTCCAAAGGCCTTAGTCTCAATGGCGAGTATTCGAAACTGCCACGTGATGGCGACAGCAACTGCCTCCTTGAACTAAACCTTGAGGTACAAAGGACGACCATAGCGCCGCGCCCGCCATTCGGTCCCCTGCGCCAGACAAGGTTAGCACCGATCACTTTTGTCTGAAAAACGGCAACACAATTTTCATATAAAATTGGGTGATTGAAAATGAATATATGACAGGAGCTAGTATTGTGCAGCGTAAGGGCAAATAGGAAGCATAAATAAATGCCGGCGTACAAAAAAGATGGAGCAGAAAAGTCATCTTTCATTTGAGACAATCCTCGATTACATCGATGCAGCTCGAAGACTAATCTCGACTCGTTCAACCTTAGCGGGAAGTCAGGCGAATCTAAAATTATCCAGGCTCTCCTGCCCAGCACTGCCTTCGAGTAACTGCGGATCACGAGTGACCCAATACAAGCGCACAAGCGCTACGTTCCAGGAAAGCTCGCAGACAGAGAGTTACTTTGTATTCGTTCCCAAGGAGCTGAGAGGCTATCTTTGGATGACAGTCGAGAATCTGGACTCTTTGGGATTTCCATACGGAAGATGTCAGTGATGCGAAATCGGGCGACGCAAACATGGCCGCGGTCGCTTCGCGGCTAGCATCGCTTCATCCAAAGGTGACACGTCCGACTAATGTTTGTTGCAAGAACTATCCTGAGCGCGTGGATTTTTTTTTGGAACATTTTCTCATGGTATTTGATCCAGTTGACCTCTGTTTAAATGAAAAGTGTCTCCAGCGCCTTTTCCGACCAGGACATCAAAGAATTCAGATGATTGCTACGAGTGAATGCGCATTGCAATAATCTGCTGATGTGCTGGAGCACATTTCTTGGCTCAATATTTACTCGACAGCAAAAACTTGGTCGTCGGAAAATGATTGTTGGTATGTGTATTAGTAGAATCATTGAAGCAGAGTCTCGCCGCGACCTTTTTCTACCTATTGTTGCCATGAGAAGAAAAGCTGCTCTTTTGACGTGTCTTTGATGTCAATATTTTCCTTGCTACCCTGCCCGTGAGTTTCGAAGAACACTGACATCTCCTTCTTCTTTCAAATGAAGGTGATGTATCTAGACCTACAGGATCAGCACGTACATACCTTCTGCCACGGCGCTCCTCAGCCTCATTGGCTGCTCTCCACTTCCTCTCTCACCTCAGGAAACGTTTGGGAGGATTCGTTGAGCCTCCAAGGTTCCCGAAGCAGGCTTCTTGAATGACCTGACGGTAGGATCGCTCGGAGCTCACCTGGGGCGCCGCCCTCCCATTTCCTTGTCACTAAGACGTTGTGCCTATTCCTTGAACTTCTGAAAGCTTGCGAGGCAGGCTCTTGACGACCTGGAGCGGATGGGTCGCTTGGAAGTTTCAACTGTCCAGGCGAAGTGGTGAAGAATTTCTCCGATATCTTCATTAGGAAAGCAAACTGTTTCGTGTTAACTGGAAGGAAACATAACAAGTAACATGGTAAAAACTGCAGTAAAGTTTCGAGGAAAAGCGTATGGCGCTCAAAAATTGAGGGTTCTGTGCGCTTTTTTCTTCGTTACAATTTAGTCTTACGTTGTACGCATTATACGATAAAGGAAAATTAAGAATCCAAAACACGGGGGATAGCCAAATTTTTGCATAAACAACAAACAGGAAATGGCCCTCTTGTACAAATAATGTGAAAAAAAGAAGTGGTGAAAAGAGGGCAAGTGTTGACGTACGCTACACAATTCTGATGAGCAAATTTTTGGGAACACCGTCTCAGACTATATTATCCCGTTCGAAGCAAATAGGCAAGTGATTAAACGATATGTACTAAATATGGAGCAAACATGAAAATTCCTGGAGAAATGGGCGTTACGGTAGAATTTTACGACGCAGACCTACACCTACAAATAGAACCGCCTGGAATGGATTTGCCACTATGGGTCCAATCAAAATACGAATTTCAATTCCGAATAACTAAGAAAAACGAATCAATTCATGTTAACAAAATGTATGGACCGCAACTGGACTGGCTCTCTTT
>MU868469.1:116573-163931 GCA_036418205.1 Ostertagia ostertagi | reverse complement strand
GAAATCCCTGTTGAAAGCATCCGTATGCAGGCCAAGGGCTCGAATATGGTGGGAAATCACAGTATTGATTGGCTGCTGTAGTAAAAGTGGAAATTTAATCGTGTCACATGCCGTCGATCGATATCGATCGAAAATACCGATTTTTGCGCAGAGGGCTCCATTAGGGCTAAAAATCGCAGTATTGATTGGGTGCTGTAGGAAGAGTGGAAATTCCTTCAGATGACGTGCCATCGATCGACACCGATCGGAAATATCGTTCTGACGCAGAGTGCTCGAAGGAGGCTGGGAATCACAGTATTGATTGGGGGGAGTGGTCAAAGCAGAAATTTTGTCGCCCATGTCATCGATCGATATCGATCGAAAAAATCGGTTTTTGTGCAGAGGCCTCGGAGGAAGCTGGGAACCACAGTATTGATTGGTTGCTGTAGTAGAAGTGGAAATTTAGTCGTGTCACATGCCATTGATCGACACCGATCAAAAATATCGTTTTGGCGCAGAGTGCTCGAAGGAGGCTGGGAATCACAGTATTGATTGGGGGCAGTGGTCAAAGCAGAAATTTTATCGGATCCCATGTCATCGATCGATATCGATCGAAAAAATCGATATTTGCGCAGAGGGCTCGAGGATGGCTGGGAACCGCAGTATTGATTGGGGACAGTGGTCAAAGCAGAAATTTTTTCTGATCCCATGTCATCGATCGATATCGATTGAGAATGTCGGCTTTTGTGCAGAGGGCTCGAATAAGATCGGAAGTCGAAGTATTAATTGGGGCAGTGGTCAGAGCGCAATGTGGCCCGGGAGGGGAGCAATGGCCTCCGCAGCTTCGCGAAGTAGTGTCATCTCGAACATTCTAGCTTCTCACGCATGTCAAGTGGCTGCCTTCACTCCCGACCCCCTGAATTGGCCACATTCCCCCTGGCCCGCGAATTTCCTGCTGCCACACGTGCCTCGAGTGCGACTGTCCCCCCCCAAGCCACATTGCGCCGTGGTCAGAAACTTCATCGGGTTACATGATGTCGATCGATATCGATAGAAAATATCGGCTTTTATGCAGAAGGCTCAAATAAGGTCGGAGGGGAGAGGGGGAGAACTTTAAGGGTCGCCATTCGTTGCGGGACCCGCTGCCGCCACCCACAGCGAATCCCTAAAAATCCTGAGCGTTTTAGTTCATTGCCAGCTACATTTTCCTTACGAGGGAGGTCTTTTAGGTGTACCCGCGCTTTCTCAAAACGGTTTTTTGCATGATGTAGAGGGATCTGCGAGGATCACAGAACTGTAGTCCATTTCCGCTAAATGGCACTCTGAATGCCAAAAAAGGAATGAAAATAATTTTGTCGGATAGTGCAATTTTTGCGCACTCACCGTGGTTTGTTTCATTTATGGCGTGTACTGCTTGCATAACGAAGGGTTCTCGCAAGCTCTGCATCGAAAACAACGCGAAGTTTGGCCAAAATTGAAAAGTTGTCGTAGTGATGACATGCTATGTAGTGAAGAGCGTGTGGAAGTTTCATGGGTGCATTTGGCTACTCAGCATTACGTTGAGTCGGTGGTGTAGTGGATAGCGATATGGACTCAATTGGCACGGATGGTCGGAGTTGCTGGTTCGGACCCTCGATATGCCAAAAGTTTTGCATATCTTGTTGGTACTTCCAGATCTCGATCTCGAGGCTCCAAGTTGCATAAACGCCATAATAGATGTAATATTCATGGTCAGCACCGTTAAAAACCCCCGATGAGGTAAGCTTTCACCGGAAGTAGGCAAACAAAGTTGTAACGTCGAAATGGCGCCAGATAGCGGCGGCTCCGAAAAACAATGCTATATTCTTAACCAGCGCACTGATTCAAATCTATGCCCGAAGTTTCGAGGAAAATAGCATCTTTAACCTAACTTCGAAAATTTCCACCGGACATAAGTAAATCTTAGTATTTCCAGTCACTTGGGGGCAAGCTCCGTGTGGAGAGCTAGCAGAGAACTACTGCATTGCGGGTGTCCCCTCTCCCCGACCGTCATCAGCTTGGGTGTCTACTATTCTGTTGGTGGGACCATTTCTCATTCCTTGATGAGGATCTAGAGGAGGTCATTTCAAAGAAGTTCGCCGTCGAGCCTGATGTGCTGCAGAGGTCACCTACACTTGGAGCAATTTTTCGAAGTTGGGCCAAAGTCTTGATTTTCTTGGAAACTTCGAGCACAAGGTCAATCACGTGTCCTGATTACGACTATGACATTCGTTTTCAGCTCCGACATCTTTTCGGGCCCCTATGACGCTGTTCGACGGCACGTTGGTACCGTTCTTGCGTCACAACTTTCTCCCACCAGTTTTCGGTATACGCTTACTTTTAAGGGTTTTTTGCAAGCCTAATTATAAATATGACATCAATTTCTGGTGTTGACGTATTTGTTGCCAATTTTGTTGCGCCAAATCACAATGCAAAAATTTTGTCGCCGCGGAGAATCGAACCAAGGTCCATTTGCTCACTCCTTTTTTGGCATTCAGAGAGCCATTTAGCGGAAATGGACTACAGTTCTGTAATCCACGCACATCTCACTACACTACTTATGCAAAAAACCGTTTTGAGAAAGCGCGGGTATAGCTGAAAGACCTCCCCTTGTTAGTGCGGAGCGGGGAATCCGTGAGCCAGGGGGAATGTGGTAAATTCAGGGGGTCGGGGGTGAGGGCAGTCACTTGACATGCGTGGAAAGCTGGAATGTTCGAGCTTCCACTTTGTCGAACATGCCATGCGCCGCGGCGACGACTGTTCCACTCCCTGAGCCCATTAAGCAAAATAAAATTCAATGGTGTGGGGATAAAAGGGAATTCAGTTTCACAACACTCGCGTTTCAAACGACACTTCTATTGCGAGAGTTCCCTGAAGTTCCTCTGCCATTCCATTCTTCCAGAGCCACTTGCTAGCCTCATCATTTTTCCAACCCTCCGTTTACTCGGTTTTTTGTGCAAAGTGAGTTGGAGATTGGGACCACGCGACGATGCTTCAGTCTGCGCCTAGCGCTCTCACAAAAGCGAAATAGTGTAAATTCTAACACTCTAGCTTTTCGCGCACGTCAAGTGACTGCCCTTACCCCCATCCCCTAGAGAGGCTACACTGTCAATGGCTCACGGATTACTCCCTCCGCACTGAGGAAATTGTAGATGAAATGAATTCAAACGCTTAGAATTCTCAAGGATTCACTGTGAGTGGAGGCAGTGGGTCCCGCAACGGATGGCGACCTTTAAAAGTTCTCCCACCCTCCTACTCTCAACCTTATTGGAACTCTCTGCGCAAAAATCGATATTTCCAATCGATATCGTTCAATAGCGTGTTCACTCTTCTTACAGCATCCAATCAATGCTGTGATTTCTAACCCCAACAGAGCCCTCTGCGCAAAAACCGATATTTTCGATCGATATCGATCGGTAGCTCGTGACACGAAGGAATTTTCACTCTTACTACGGCACCTAAGCAATACTGCGATTCCTGACCCCAACAGAGCTCTCTGCGCAAAAACCGATATTTTCGATCGATATCGGTCGGTAGCACGTGACCCGAAAGAATTTCCACAGCACCCAATCAATACTTGCTATATGGCGTGTGCGAAGAAGAAATGCCCAACCAGTCGCATCGCCTGGCTACGCCGGGCATTCCGACTCCAAGAAGGAGCAGATCCCGGCGTAGCCGGGCGATGCGATTGGTCGTAGAATAAAGTGCCAGCAGTCGGAAATAACGATTCGGCATCTTGTCTAGACATTTTCTCATGTCTCCCACCCAATAAGTTTTGAATTAGTAGAACAACATATAGCAAAAAAAGGGATCGTATATAAGACACCTAGATTATTGATTATTCTTGTGAAAAAAAGTCTGTGATAGCTTCCCTACTTTTTGCCAGAGTGCTGAGAGAAGGGAGCCCTCCTCAAGCGATCGCTCACCTAAAAGATTAGCAATTCTCATTATTTAGTCTGAAGCACTTTTCCATTACCTGCTCCCTTTTTGTTTACATTACTACCTTTGTCACGTGACGGTAAACTCCACCTGGCAAGTTTATTCACAAAATACTGCAACTATTTTTAAAATTTTTTTTGCAGAACAAGTAAATGCCTGGACAAGCTTCCTTCATCTGTTCTAGCCTGTGATAATTCCGACAAATTCAGAAGAGCTATCAAGAAAATTGATCTTCTACGCGTGATTGGTCTTCCTGATATTATTTGAAAGTGTTAATTCCACTCTAGCTAGCAGTTTTACTGTATATTATTCACGATTATGTTGTGAGCAAAAAGGATTGCGGTCTCTCAGTAAGCTTCAAATCAAATCTATACCAAATATAATGGTGATGAAATATAATGGTGAAACGTCTAAATGGTTGTGTTATACACCAGCTGTTGATCCAACTCGATTAAAAACTACGGAATTCATTCAAAGCCTATCAGCCATTTTCAAAATGAGCCCATTTTATGACATCGTACATATGGTTAGCTATCTTCACAAGCGCCCCGAGCCAGCCCTAGGGTTAGTATTTAGATCAAAGAGGTGTTTCCACGCCCGCCTAGTAGGCTGCGGCCTCGCAGTAGGGTTATCTTTGAGGCACTACCTTATTGGCTCATGCATGCTCTTTGTTACTTCAAATCTGTACACAAATTCACTGATCACCTAGGGTATGACCCAGAGTTCAATAATACTCAAGGAATCTTTTGAACTGCCCCTCCTCTCACTTTTTCCTTTACAAGTGGTTAAGTCGCGACGTTGACACCATCAATTATTGGTGACTCAACTGAGGAACGACGTCTGCCTTTTTAGCGTCTATATGTTATTTCTATTCGAACATCGCTCTGTCCAGCGCGTGCCACTGAGTAGTATAGAAATAAATAAATAATAATAAACTAATATGTGCTGTGCTTATATAATAGGCTGCATGTAAATGAAACGCTGACAGTTAATCGCGCTGGACAAGACGCGCTTGCATAAACAGGCGGGATCTGACAGGAGAAAGGCCCGTTCGCGCGCAACAAGGCAGAATCAGCGGACGAGTCGCAGCGCGTGCTATGGTGAATCGCGACAAGTTGAACAGAACTCAGGTAGATTTGCAGGAGAACCTGCGATTTACGGGACCCCACCCTGTCATGTGATTGGATGCCACACGCGGAACTGTGTATAAAAGCAAGTCGTTAAAGAGTAGGGGCGTGCCGGGCATATGCGCGAACCACTGCTGCGACCCGTAACTCGGAGGTTCCCTGCAAGTCTATGAGGATGTATCACTGTACGTCTTACAGCGCCACATCATACGCTGCTATCATCAGCTATTTTGCCTTGTTGCCGGCGCGTTGACGCCTCGTCGAGTACCTGCCGGACACGCGCCCTGGCCCGGATATGCGATCTTTCTCTTTCCATGTAATTTGACGCGATGATTACTTACAGGACTCGTTGATTTCTGCGGCTTTTTTTACTCGCTAAGCTATCGAGTGCTTTTAATCTCGCTTTACATATTGCAGAAGTCACAGGTATTTTCACAAAAACTTTTATCCTTCACGGACGCAGTCGAGGGTTTCTGGAAATGACGTTTCGCCCGATACCGTATTATACACCAGTAAAAGCGAGTCAAAGTCGCTGGTGTCCCCTTACTCGTCGGTCTGTTGGAGGCGAAGAGGAGAGAACGTCTTTGTCACAAGGTGGAGGTTTCGATACTAAGTGAGGCACGCAAAAAGGCCTCCTGTATCTGAACGGTTTCATCGATTGAAATGCTGGAATAGGTCAGGCCCGCCAACACGCGCCTTTTCATGTTCACCGTTCTTCAACTCGTCAGCTTCATTCATACCTGGTATATACACTCATCAACACTGTAGGCTCTTTTGGATAGCGCTAACACTTCCATCACCTTCTTTTTATTGCGTTCAGCAACAAGCTGCAAATGACCCGTCATCTAGTAAGTTCACGTGTTGTAAAACATACACAAAAAGTTCTGCATAGCGCCCAATAGTATCCCCCTACACACTAGCATTTAAAGGGTTAAAGGTGCTGCCACCGTGTCCTGAAAAAAGAACCTGTGTCTGTCGCACTTCCGTCGAAGATACGAAAAATACAGCACACTAATGTTGCGCCTCCCGATTCCAGGAAAGTCCGCATCGAGCTTGGTTTCTCGTAGTGTTTATTTTTCAGAAGTAGAATCCAGCGCGCAAGAATACAAGTGACCGTTGCTCGTAGCACTTCCTCAAACAATGGTGGCGTATCCATTGGACTTTCAAACATTGCCAACAGCATATTTCGAGCCAAACATATTATTGATATTGATCAAATTGGAGGAAATACTGGTTCATCTACACAGGGGGAAGGCAAGGAAGTCACTTTGCCGATGACTCAAAATCATCAAACCTTTGTCGCACAAGGTGCAGCCTTGATACAATTTTGATGAGAGATATTGCTTACGTTCGCTAGAGAAAGCAATGATGAGCAGGCCCTCCTTCGCAGTCACCAGCGTCTTCAGAAACTGACATCATCTGCCATTGTCGTCTAGCTCAGAGGGCTACAGTTATCGCTCCATCTGAGAGCTGCTGCCACATTCCCTCAATTGTATACTGCGTGAATAGCTTTTAGAACCCAGTAGCTCTGCTATGCAAACCACTTCGAACCGGCCATCTTTAGATATCCTTTATGGTCTACTATCCGTCGAGACTCTCACTGAGCTCTATCATGTTCCCGGGGAATCTTCTAGAGACGGTATAGAGGCTGTTGTGAAGTTTTTCCATGCACTAGAATGTGTTCAATATAGCTGCTGTGCATTCGTGTGTGCTTAGTTCCCTTTCAAGTTTGAGGGTGTGACACTCGTTTTTTTGGCCCTACTACCTCATATGTATACAGGGGGGGGCCAAAAAAAAAAACACTCTGACTCACATTCAAAACAGAATTAATTAAACATAGCCGAAACCAAACCAATGTGCTCAATTGCATATTGGAAAGCACATTCTATTTATCAGAAAAATACATAGGGGCTTTCTCACCGACGACAATCAGAAGATTTTCCCACGGAGACGTGGTTCGCGGTACGAGCACGAGGTCGTCAAGAAGTCGTCAACGAAACCATAGACGACTCGACGTCTCTGAACGCTGGCCAAAACGCTCTCTTGCATATTCAGAGCTAGTGTCCCTTAGAAGTCATTCACACAATTATCCGAATGAAGAATTAGGAACAGCTTCGAGAACAGAGCATTACGGCAGGCCTCCTTGAGCTCGACGGTGACGACAGATAACGTCATATTCTGGACAACGGTGGAAGCAGCGAAGGTAGGCCTGATTCTGTTTATGCGGGGGAATCTAAGGATAATACATCATTAATCCCAATTACAGCGCGCATCCTTTGCGATGAAAGTTCGATGATAGCGCCATGGACAAAGTGACTCTTTTTGTCCCCCCCCCCTGTACGGACTTCGGTGAACGCAAGGTCACGATAGTTACCAACCAAACCCTCCAGCTTCATCTCTGAACGTGGAATACGCACCCGCAGAGACGGTGCCACGCTCAAAATCTCAAAAGTGTGGGTAATAAAGCCCCAGGGATGCGTTGTGCGCTATCAACGCTTGGGCGCTATGCTCGCCCACCTTTGAAATGGTGTGGGTGGGCATGCGTGTAAATCAGCTAGACTGATTGCCGTATCAACCAAAGGCAAGAGCCGGCCGAAAAACTCATGTGGACGTTCCTCTCTGCCAAACCAGCTTCCTTCAGTAGACAGGGCTTCGCTACCAACAAAGGAGATAAACATCATGGGTGGGGGTGCACCAGGGTCAGCCCTGAGCCGTTCGTCTTCCTCCTGGCACTGGATGTCCTGGTGAAGGAGCTTATACAGGAACACTTGAGACCATCCTCTACGCGGACGAGATCGACATTGATAGCGCACAACAGAGAGGAATTTCAAGACAAGTTGCAAAAATGGCAGAAAGCCCTGGCAGAACGGTGGCTCCGGCTGAACGTCATGAAGAGCAAGGTTCTGAGCTTTGAGAGGGTGCAGAGTCTATCGTTGGACGACCACGAAGGTGAAAGACTTCGCTACCTGTGACGATCTGGCAGCCGACGGTGGCGTGGATCAGGCAGTGAAGGCTCGAATCAACGCTGCATGGATGAAATGGAGGGAGTTCCACTGGCATCCTCTGCGATCGAAGATGCTCAAAACGCTCGAAGGGAAGGTGTACTGCATAGTAGGCAGGCCTGCGATGCGTATACGGCAGCGAGTGCTGGCCCCTGACACAGACGCACGAAAGGCAGCTTCACTCCGCTGAGCATAGGCATGCTGAGGGTGCGTTTGCGGCTGGGCGCGGCTGGACAGGGTCAGAAACGAGGATGTCAGGGCGGTCATGCAGGACTGCTCTGTCTAGCTGAAGATGCGAGAACAGCGGCTTCGATGGTATGGGCACGATGCTGAGGAAGCCACAGGATCATCCGATAAAGAAAGCTATGGACTCGAAGCGCAAAGGCAAGCGACGCGCGGGAGCTCCGAGAAGAGGGGAGAGACGTGATCAAGAAGGATCTGAGTCACTCATGGCGCAGAGGACGCCCTGCGACAGAGCAAAGTGCGACGGCTAACAAAGACAGCGAACTGCAACTGCGCGGGACTAACGCGGGGAGAGAAGAAGACAAAGAAGAAGGAGGAAACGGAGAAGAAGCGTCAAGGATTTGTTTGAATATACGAAAACGATTGATCTTGACGCGACTTATATACAGGCAACAATCCACAGATTCTCCTTTGTTCTACGCTATTTCTCCTCATGTGACAGTATTTGCATGTTAGAAAGATTATCTATCAATATGTAAAATAATTATAGCGGGCATACACGAAAGCACAATGTGGCTATATGCAAATGAGAAGGCTAAAAGTTAGAAAATATTTGATGAAAAGTGTTTGAAGAATGGTAGACTTTTCGTTATTTCGCCAATCTGTTTTGTAGTGACGTGTCTCTTTAAGAAGTCTTCATGAGAGAAATTGAAGCAATCCCGCTTGATAGTGATGTTCGTGGATCCACCTTGACAAGACACTAGCACTGCTTGTGACACAGTTTGGGCTGTCGACAGTGGAGACGTATTTTTCAGGTGACCTTTGGTTGGTGCATTTAGAAGTTGAGTCTGAATTGGACTCACCACATTCGCTGTGACTTCTCTTACACTGCTTTAACAGACTACACTCAGTTCTGCTCCAGCGAGCGTTGAAGATCAATCAAACTCCGCTCTCTAATGTACAGGTGCTGTTGAAATACGGGACGTAATTTTCAATTTTCTGCGACAACTTGTAATATGCTAGAGCGGATCCTACGCCAGCTTTTGCAGTAGACCATGATTTTCGCTCTGAAAGTCAGAAAATTCTTAGCATATCTGAGGGAGAGGCTTTGCTTTCATGATTTTTGCTGTCCACTGACGGACAAACGCATGAAACTGAACGAATTACGTGGAGTGCAATTGTCATAGGTGCGTCCATTTCACCACTACCAAATTGTATCGGTGAATATTGATATCCATTGAACAACATGTGCTGACCTTTACTTGCAAAAGATTGCGACCACTGCAGGATTCGAACCTGCAATCTTCTGCTCCGTAGGCAGACGCGTTATCCATTGCGCCACGCGGCCATGTTTTAGTGCTGCGCATAGCGCCACATGCAAAGGATTCATAGAGCTCCATCTCACACTACCCAAATTGTAGCTGGGAATATTGATATCCACTGACAACCATCTGCTGACCTTTACTTGCAAAAGATTGCGACCACTGCAGGATTCGAACCTGCAATCTTCTGCTCCGTAGGCAGACGCGTTATCCATTGCGCCATGCGGCCACGCTTTAGTGCTGCGCATAGCGCCACATGCAAAGGATTCATAGAGCTCCATCTCACACTACCCAAATTGTAGCTGGGAATATTGATATCCACTGACAACTATCTACTGACCTTTACTTGCAAAAGATTTCGACCACGGCAGGATTCGAAACTGCAATCTTCTGCTCCGTAGGCAGACGCGTTATCCATTGCGCCATGCGGCCACGCTTTAGTGCTGCGGTTACATGCAAAGGATTCACAGTGCTCCATCTCCCACTACCCACATTGTAGCTGGGAATATTGATATCCACTGACAACCATCTGCTGACCTTTACTTGCAAAAGATTTCGACATTTTTTCCTTGACTTTCTTCTTGGACTCGGAGCGAAGCCTGCCGAAAAACTCGTTATTGCATACATGCAATTACTAGTAAAATTCGAGATCTCTGAGAAGATTCCACAAAATTGTTCTATATCCAGGCATTAAAGCACAACTGTCCAAGCATGTAGCTTGCCTGCCAGTTTGTTTTTAGCCGACTAAAACAGCTTCAGTCCCAATCGTACCCTACTAAACGATTGCTTCAGTATAATGGCTTTATCGACTTCAGAGCGAAAGTGTAAAGGCAAACAAGAAAGAAATGAAAAGTTTCCCGTCTACGGCTTTTCCATTCGGTATACGGTCGAAGCTTGACGCATAAGATGAGAAGTTTTCTCTCCCATCAAATCTGTAATAGTGCAACATCATCTTCGCAACGGCACTAGAAGGCCAATTCCACCACTGAATGAGTATCATTCACTGGGTTTTTACGCCAAAAATGAAAATGGATGAGGTTGATCGACCAGTGGTAGAATGGAGCGGACTTAACCGCCGATCACCCTTTAACACCAACGATCTGCGTGGTTTGGATATCACTTCTGGCTTCACATAAGTTAGCTTCCCATCTTTACCATAATTCTTCGTGCCAACCAGAAGAGCCAACCAATGAGATGTAGGGGCGTGGCGTAAACCTCATCCAAACAGAGGAAGGGGGTGCGATGTCGAAGGTTCTCAGAAGTTTTGCTTGTTCTATTCTCTAATATTTCCTGAGAGCAGTTGCAGTTGCGAGCCTACATTTCCCCTATTGCCCTTAGCGCCTCAGTGACGTACTCCGATGCGAGAACGTGGCGGGTCGCCTGCAATTGCGTCCCATGCACTTGTAACCGCTTTAGGGGCTTATGAAATGGGTCTGAGCCTGAACTTCGCCTTTAGCAATGAGGGCACACGAAACTACGACGAACTCTAAAACTATGTCACACCAAAACGCTCACAAAGTCAGTGCATAAGTTGACTATGTCATGCTCGGCCGCGCTAGTCGACGTGCCAAAGAGGAAGTAGCGCTCGGAGTCCCATTTGGCCAACTGAAATGCAACCCCACACTCGATGAAGAATACGACAACAACATTAAGATTATGGTATTACTTTGGTTGCTGATTAAAAGAAGGATAAAGCATATGTCGTCGATCAAGCCCTTTTCAGGATGCGGCACGCGTTCTACTTCCATTTGTGAATTCGTATTGGCGTTTGGATGCGATGTGGTATATACCATGACCTCCGATGGCCAGGCGATGTACAGGTCAGTGTTTTTATCCTCCTAGTCAAGCCTGGTACCAACTGACCCCACGACGACAGGATGGAAGGCCTGGTTGGCCTGGACGACGCACGACCCAGGATTTGATCCCCGGACCGCTAGCGTAGTAGCCGTGCCACTTGCTACACACAACTGCCGCCTTTGGTTATTGATAATTAACACTTCCAAGTTGTGATCGGTGGTTTGTTCCTCCTCGAGCTCCAAACCATACAAACTGCCGGTCAAAAATGTTCGCCGACACTATTTCTCGTGCATTTGTTTTTCACATGTACCATTGGCTCCAAATCTTGGTTTTTTATGCTTTCAGTAGGTTCGAGCTTTTTTAACTGAAAACTCGAAGATTAAGATGAGAAAATCTTCACATAATCTTCAGATTATCTTCGAGACTTTTCTTGTAGGAAGAAATTTTAACGCACAAGCAACTGCTTTGGCGAACACTTTTTATCACTTCTGTACCATATCATAGTATATTAAGAGAGGAAGCAAATAACGTTACCCGGGTGCATTGACATACAAATGACGTCCGTTTATCGGATATGTCTCTCTATACGTCTTTTCAATTTCTTTCCTTGTGAGGAGAAGAGTGATCGCATCAACAACTGCTGAAATAATGCACTGCGTCAAATGAGAACACAGTCGACTCGGTCAACCCCAGCGGACTCCGATTTAAGCAAACCAGCCCTTTTGGCGTTCTGGCTGGGACCGTATGCTGAATGTTGGGGAGGGGATGGGGTCCCCGAGGTCGACGGAGTACTTGAATTCAGTCGATACAGTAGGAGAGTATTGACGCAAGTGGTGCAGCTGGTCCAGTAGCTTCGCCAGAAGGGCTGGTTTGCTCACCCCAGGACTAAGCCTGGGAGAGGGGACGGACCCGTCCTCTCTTGAAGGCTTAGTTCTAAGGTAAGCACCAAATTGTGGCGGCTCTAAGGACCTCGTTGAAGTGGTCCGTCCACCGTCGGGGACTCCATCCCCTCCCCAACATTCAGCATACGGTCCCAGCCGATGTGCTAAAAGGGCTGGTCTGCTTACGTGTCGAGCAGAGGGGGATGTCTAATGAAACGACGAATCCTTCAATCCACACATCTCATCCTCAATTTCGAAATTCACCAAAAATTTTCAGAGAAGGTCGCCAGAAACGACTCCTCTCCCGCAACCACGATCGCTTTCACAAGAAAAACTCTCAAACTCGACCACCCCCAGCGAATATGCAATTGCGACCCCTTCGTTGAGCTTTCGCAACGAACTGTTGATACTACGGAGATTCGGTACCCTAGCCTCTGTTTTCAACACGTTGGCTGCCACGCCCGCTCTCACTGTCTGGTGGGCGGGACGCCGCGTTTTTCTGGGACGGTAGCAGGGTGAAAATCGTGTCGAGGAAATCTCAACTGTGATATGACCCCTCCCTAAAACGGGGAGTCTCGGTACGACCCCCTCCGTAAAACGGGGTCTCGATATGACACCCCTCGTAAACACATGCTAACTACGGTTTACACAAAGATCCGGAAATAAACATTATACTATTGTAACAACACAGACTCTACGCGTATACCAACGAAACGAAAAGAAAGATTGACAGCAATAAGTGAAAAAAATGATAAATAGCACGTAGCAATGGAAGAGCACCCGAATTTAAAGGGGCAGCTGTCCTTCCGGGGAAGCGGCGCGGCTAACGCGGTGGAGCGACTTATCATGAAAATTTGCCTTCCCCTTATGTTTAAAACCTTAATAACTTTCTCAAAACTTAATCTTTTGAAGAGCTGTGGGTGTGCTTCGAAAGAGCTTTGATTTCACTTTCTAATTATCTTTCAAGATGCTCTGAAGATGCCCTATCCAGTAAGATTTTCCACGTCGAGTAAACGTCGAGGAACTCGAAAATTCCAGGCTGATTTTTGCTGTTTTCAAGACAATAACTATCTTATTTTTTACCTGATTGGAACATTGTGGATTATTTTGGAAAGTGGAGGATTTGTTCTTTCAAATGGCTACCTGACCTGTTTCGAAAACTCCTACTTAAACAGAAATCTGCGTCGAGGAAAAGTCGAGGAAATTTTTTCTTCACTCAAAAACCGGGTTCCCTTCCACATTAATGCTAGGAGATTCATTAGAACCTCTCAAAATGCCCTGGGTACGCATCTATTTGCTGTCGCTGATACAATTAGAGATACTCAGCGCTATTGGGTTTCGGTCTAGCATACGCCATGCCATCGGTCCTTGCTCGAAATTTTAAGTTAGTTGAAAGTTGCGTGATGAGTTGCTAATAAAACCCCAAGTGTTCTCAGGGTGATCAGGTGAGAAGACGCTCCATTCTACTTCTCCCAAAAGTGACACTTCTCCCGATACTGATACCGACAATTACGACCCCCCGTCGACGAACTCCTCGACCGATATTCACCCTGGACGGTAGTAAAAAGGCCTCAACTGCTGGTTCCCACGTGACCGTGAGGTCGTGGCAAGATGGGAAGCTAACTTATGTGAAGCCAGAAGTGATATCCAAACCACGCAGATCGTTAGTGTTAAAGGGTGATTAGCGGTTAGGTCCGCTCCATTCTACCACTGGTCGATCAACCTCATCCATTTTCATTTTTGGCGTAAAAATCCAGTGAATGATACTCATTCAGTGGTGGAATGGGCCTTCTAGTGCCGTTGCGAAGATGATGTTGCACTATTACAGATTTGATGGGAGAGAAAACTTCTCATCTTATGCGTCAAGCTTCGACCGTATACCGAATGGAAAGCCGTAGACGGGAAACTTTTCATTTCTTTCTTGTTTGCCTTTACACTTTTGCTCTGAAATCGATAAAGCCATTATACTGAAGCAATCGTTTAGTAGGGTACGATTGGGACTGAAGCTGTTTTATTCGGCTAAAAACAAACTGGCAGGCAAGCTACATGCTTGGACAGTTGTGCTTTAATGCCTGGATATAGAACAATTTTGTGGAATCTTCTCAGAGATCTCGAATTTTACTAGTAATTGCATGTATGCAATAACGAGTTTTTCGGCAGGCTTCGCTTCGACTCCAAGAAGAAAGTCAAGGAAAAAATGTCGAAATCTTTTGCAAGTAAAGGTCAGCAGATGGTTGTCAGTGGATATCAATATTCCCAGCTACAATGTGGGTAGTGGGAGATGGAGCACTATGAATCCTTTGCATGTGGCGCTATGCGCATCACTAAAGCGTGGCCGCGTGGCGCAATGGATAACGCGTCTGCCTACGGAGCATCTTTTGCAAGTAAAGGTCAGCAGATGGTTGTCAGTGGATATCAATATTCCCAGCTACAATGTGGGTAGTGGGAGATGGAGCACTATGAATCCTTTGCATGTGGCGCTATGCGCATCACTAAAGCGTGGCCGCGTGGCGCAATGGATAACGCGTCTGCCTACGGAGCATCTTTTGCAAGTAAAGGTCAGCACATGGTTGTCAGTGGATATCAATATTCCCAGCTACAATTTGGGTAGTGGGAGATGGAGCACTATGAATCCTTTGCATGTGGCGCTATGCGCATCACTAAAGCGTGGCCGCGTGGCGCAATGGATAACGCGTCTGCCTACGGAAGCAGAGATTGCAGGTTTCGAATCCTGCCGTCGGTCGACAATCTTTTTGGCACAGTAATATGGGCAGCAGAAATGGTGTGTCAGTGGGATATCAAATTGAGGTGCCCATCTAGGCGAATTTGGGAGTTCTGTAGGATGGAGCACAGGTATGACCCAATGGCACTCACGGAAGTTCGTTTCCGTTGTCATGGGGACGTTTGTCGGTCAAGGTGGACGAGCAAAAAAATCATGAAAGCAAAGGCTCTCCCTCAGATATCAAAGAATTCTGATCTTTCTCAGAGGCAAAGCATGTGTCTACGCAAAAGCTGGCGTAGATGCCAGTCTTACAATTGCAATGTTGTCGGCAGAAATTTAGAAAAATCGTACGTCCAGGTATCCACAGCACTGTATCATAGAGAGGCGGAGAATTGATGGCACTGCTTACCAACATGCCTCGCGGAGCAGAACTGAGTGTATCTTGTTAAAGCGGGAAGGCAGAAGTCACAGCGAATGTGGTGAGTCCAATTCGAGACTTCAACTTACTAACATGCACAACGCAAAGGTCAACCTGAACGAGAATACGTTCCCACTTGCGGCAGCCCAAACTGTGTCACAGCAGTGCCAGTGTCTTGTCAGGTGGATCCACGAATACATCACTTATCAAGGGATCTTTCAATTCTCTAGATGAAGACTCTGCTTAAGGAAGAAGCGTCACACAAAACAGAGTTGGCGCAAATAAGGAAAGTCTACCAGGTCGTCAAACATTGATCATCAAAAATTCAACTTCATTCAAGCAAATTCCACAATGGTTCTCCTCATTCAGTATGGCTTAATCAATTTCAGATCGTTTTTTGGGTTCTCTTTTTTTATGGTCTGGACTGCCAAATGCCAATTGCCAAGAACGCACTGCCTCAAATCCTTCTGCTTCAGGTACTCTCCAGAACAAAAAGGCTCGTCTACATTCTCCTCGCGCGGGAGTTCCTGGTAACTTCTACAGATCGCCAAGCGACTGGACGGCTATCTACGAGATAAAAATTGCATGTTACTGTTAGCGTTCATCATTTGCATATAAGCACTTATTATTGCTTTGCGTGTGATTCAGGAACTGTTCATGATTATTTTACATATTGATTAGGAGTCATGATCTTTCTAAACATCGCAAATTCTGAGGAGAAAGGTAGCGTAAGGAATGGAAGTCAGAAGAGAGAATTCTGTTGATTGGGACGGCTGTGTATTATAAGTTTGCGTCAGATCAATTCGTTTTTTTGTCTTTCAATAACCTATGGAAGCCTTCTTCTCCGTTTTCCCTCTTTTTCTTTCTTCTTCTCCCTCGTGCTGGGGCGTTCTAAGTCGGCGCGGCAGTTGCAGGGTCCGATGTCTTTGTTAGCGTCGTTGCCACTTGCTCGTCAGGCGTCTCTGCGAGCGACTGATTACTCAGATCACGTCTTTGGCTGAAGGCGTTCCCCCTCTTTTCGAGGGCTCCGCCGGCGGGTCGTTTGCTTGGCGCTTCGAAGGTCCATAGCTTTCTTTATTCGGATGATCTGTGGCCTTCACTCGCACGTGCCCATACCATCGAAGCCTGCTAGTTCTCGCATCTTCAGGCTGGACAGGAGCAGTTCTGCTATGACCGCGCCTGACATCCTTCGTTATTGACCCTGTCTCAAAGCCGCGCCAGCCGACGAAAACCACCTCAGCATTCCTCTCTCGAGCGGAGTGAAGCTTTCCTTTCGTGCGGTCTTTGTTCAGGGCCAGCACTTTGCTGCCGAATGTATTAGGCATCAGCGAGGCCTGATTCTATTCGAGTATCACTTTCCTTTCGAGCGGTTGGAGCATCTTTCTGATCGCATGAGGATTCGAGTGGAGGGGCATTCCTCATTTTCATCCAAGTGCAGCGTTGTATTCGATGCCTTCACTGGCGAAATCACGCCAGCCGCGTGCTGGGCCAGATTCGCTCACAAGGGTAGCTGGTGAAGTCTTTTCACTTCGGATGGTCGTCACGATAGAATCTCTGCCACCCTTTCAGGAGGTCATGGAACTTGGTCTTCATGACGTTTCAGGCCGAGAGCCCACCTCTGCAGGGCTTTCTGCCATTTTGCACTCTTCATTTCTTCGCTCTCTGTTTGTCCGCTCAGCGGATGTGCGTCCGCGGAGAGGATGGTCTTCAGGTGGTCTCTATAAGCTTCCTTCGCAGGACATCCAGTGCCAGGAGGAAGAGAGAACTGGGTCTCAGGGCTGACCCCGGGGCTGCACACCAACGTGGCATGTTTATCTCTTTGTTAAATAACGAAGCCTGTAGGTAGGCGAAGTCCTCGGTGTTTCGTGTCTTTGCCCAGCCGCTTGTATGCTTCCTCTTTCTGCTCACGATCGCCTAAACCTCCTTGTTGCAGAACCACGCTGCTTATCTCTCTAGAATCCACTTCGCGTCTCGCCAGGACCTCGGGTTGGCCACATCGCAGGATAGTACCAGCCGCGCTGCTCCAAGTCCGCTGTAATGGCCCGTTAGGATCTGGGAGACCGACTTCCATTATCTTTTTCCTGAGTTCACCCTCCTCAGCTTGGTGCAGCTTCTTACCAGCACATGGTCGATTTCCGCTTGTTTTCCCCCACTGCTGTAGGTTACCTTCTGAGATCCCCTTTTCGCAAAGAACGTGCTGCATATTGCCAAGTCGTGGGCTGTAGCCAGGTCCAGAACCCTCTCTCGTTCGTCGTTCCTATCCCTCTACCTCCGTGCACCCTTTCTAGGCCTTTTCTATCATTGCCGACATGACCATTCAGGTCACCTGCTATGGTCAGGTAATCTTCTTCTGCAATCGATCTGATGGCATCGTCAAGGCTCAGGTAGAACTCGCCCCACTCTCGGGGCAGCCGGTGCGTACACTGACAGTATCGTCCAGTACCCCTCCTTCGTGCCTATCCTCACAGCCATTATCCAATCGCTGATCCTGTTCACAGCGGAGACATAGTACTTGAGCGACTCCGCTACCGCTATGGCCACGCCGTTCCGCTTGGTGTCCTCTCCAATGTAGTAGAGCTTGACACCTTCCCCGATTTCCCTGGCCCTAGCACCTTTCCGTCCGTCCACTATCAAACAGCACTAGTATCCTACATGTGCCTGTGAAGGTGGCATTGGTAATGATTACAGCAACGCTCTCGGTTCTTGACGGCTTAATTGCTGATACAACAAAATTGCCTCCCCGTTGATGGTGATATGGTTCATTGTTGCGGTTGTATAACATATGCGTGCAGCTGGAGCCGTGTCCAGCAGTACTCGGCCAGAGATGGATCGCCAAAATTCCTCTGGTTCTTCCGAGCGTTGGGAGCCTTTTCCTGGCTGGGAACTGCTGCACACGGCAGGGTTTTTTATCACTGAACTACCCGAAATAACACTATGTTGGGTTATAACGGATCTTGTCGTTAACAGTCGCTATTATCCTTTGCCGGTTCAAGTCGGTGTTTGCTTCCTTCCCACCGAAACTTCTCCGGAAGCCGTGTTCATGCATGACTAACTGAATTGTTGGGACCACAGTAATCCTTCGAAGTGTTATCTTGGTCCCAACAAATTTCCGATTACCTGGTCGTTTGTATCGTAGTTTTCAATTCTCAATTTTTTTCAAATTCCACGGCATTATCCGACCTATATTCCCAACAGCTCACTGATTAACTGATATGGGTAAGTCACATAAGTGAAGAATTCCCAAAAAACTAGAATTTCTCGGGAATTCTTCTAAGAGTTGCTCTCCTGACTAATACAAGTAATCCGATGACTAGGTTGAAGGTGAAGTTTGCGACTGGAAGGCACCCATTAGAACTGAGGTCGAGATGGTCAGTGGTGCCGGCTCGTAGAAAAAAAACCATATGAAACGGCTCAGAACCTGAGAAGTGGGTTCATTTTTTGCCAGTCGGTTTCCGCATTGATGCAACTTTCATCGATGCTGCTCTCCTCAACGCAAAAGCTCTCTCTGCAAAATGGCAAGAGAACGGCGGCGTGTGGTTAGCTAGTCTGTGGGCATGCCGCCGCAATAATGACGCGGAGACGCCATGCTAGATTGCCGGGCATATTTTCGCCGGTCGGTCTGCGCTCCTAGGAACTCGCTTGTCTTCCCACAATGTACGTTTTCCTTTCCGACTTTCGACCTTATCGTGAAATCCTCTTTTGAGCAGGCGTCGCCACTAGCTGCGCCAAGCCAAGAAGAAGCGCAATAGAAGTAAGAACAATAGGAATAATATTTTCTCTCTGGTTCTCGCTCTAGCTCATGTAGTGGTGCTTGGAGAAGTAGTGGAATGCTTCTGCCCCGTTCGTCTGTCCCAGAGAATGCTCCTTTTCCTAGTTTTGCTGAACCTGATTGTACTTCACCTGAGTATCACCTCTATGGAAGCTGGTGGTCGCGTGATGGAGCTGTGTTGTGGTCTGATGAGCTAGGCAGTGGTGAGCACCACCACTGCCTAGTGGTGCAGCGTGAGTTACCAACGATTGCCACTGATGGCGACTTCAGGCTCCTTCCTGTCAGTCATATCTCAGATACTGTTCCGCTACTGCTTTTCATACTCTTTTTGGGGCTTCTTCTACCACCCGAGCGCGTATACCTGATTGCCGTATCAACTGTATTGTAATGCAGGCGTGAATCAAATACTCAAAAAATCAAGGTTCAGCAAAAGTATTGATTTGGTTGAGAAGTTAATCCCAGTACTACTTTGGATTTCTGACCAAGATGAGCACGGAAAGTATGTCCGTTCAGCACACCCTGGTGACGGCGCCAGAGGAGCTCGACAAACTCGCCCGTCAAATCCTAGAAACCTCTAACTGGGGTAATTCAGTCGACAACGGTCACCGCAATCGGCAAATTTTGATAGTAATCGCGTTTTGTGAAGTAAACATAGTGAGGGTCGGTAGACTCACGGAGGATCGAACTCACGAGCGTCTTCAGTGCAGATGTCAAACGTTTTCGTGTCGACCATCTTCCCTCCAGACCGAGTTCTGTAAAAAATGTGGCTAAAATATTGTAAAATGAGGCAACATACAGTAAGCCTTTGTTGTCACCGTTGCTAGCCTCATTTTGGACTGAATTCAGGGTCAAGAGGATAAAAGAATGAAGAATGCGATAATCATTTTTTTGGGATGCGCCACGCATCTTACTTTCATTCCGAATTGTAGTCGCAATTTTGCAATTGGAACTATACAATTACCTTGAATGAATGATTATGGATGACTTATGCAACCGATGTACAACTCAGTGTTTTTTCTATCCTCTCATACATGTCTAGTACCGATTATACAACCCCAGCGGGATGTAAGGTTCCCTTGGCCCGAACGACCCACGACCCGGATTTGATCCCCGGACCGCGCGTTGTGAGCAGCGCCACTATACCACACCACCAATTTAGGGCTGCCTTGAACTAGTTATGTTCGGTACACGCTCAACGCTGTCACTTCATTTTTTAACAAGTTGCATTGTTTTTGTAAGCAAACAGAAAACAGTTTACACTACACTGGTATTCTGCCTGGACATCTTGGAAAGCGCACAAATATTCATAGAGAGTTTTTATTGAACTTCGACAGTGGTCACTGCTCAGGGTGTTCCACTCTCAAGCGTCAAATATTCAGTTTACTCAGTTACGGCATCTGGTACCAACGTTTACCGCACGCAAAACATACCATAATAATTCCGTCGCCGAGACAGTACACACGTAGCTTCGGTTACCGTAACCCTTGACGCAGTTACAGATATGAATTTCACGACGTTGATGTCATTCCTCCTCTCGCTACTCGTCGTTGGTGCTTCCAACGTTCACAACCCTCAGTATGTTCCAACTGCATTTTTTTTATCGAGATAAAGGCACAACCCGGGCAAAGGTCGTGCGAACGCTTCCACTTAATCTGTAGTATAGACCCCTCTTAAAGACAATCACAAATATGGCGCTCCCGTAGACGGAAACCAACCACCAAGGGGAGAGAGCCTGCAGAGTAACCTGCTAAAACTCTAGGCTCCACGAATAGGAACATCCTGGGTGGTTGTCAGTCTTCCGCTCTGGCATCCGACCTTCACTGAACTTTTCAAGTATCGATGCAAGTTGTGTAATACCCTTTGAACATATTTTGAAGCAGATTTGGTTTCGAGCCCTACAAACTGTACTGAAAAAGTATTTTGCACTCTGTATCCCAATATTATTACAACACTTTTGATACTTCTTTTTTAACGATTGTGCTGCTAATTTTCGAAGACGAAACTAAGTGAGGAGGATTTTACGATGTGTCTTCTTCAAATCTAGCTCCACCTGGTCACACTAAAGAATAAGCAGTGCAAGCAGATCGAAGCATCAGTGAAATAGGGAGCCAAATTGGAATCGGTAAAGTAATCGTCCACGGAACATTCAAAGCATTCTTTCCCAGCAGGTATATATGGTAATTGCGATCAGTAGAGACATGCGCAAAATTTCACGCAAAAAGATCCAGTTCCCGAACAGAAGCAAACCTGCAAAAAGCGCACTGTAGGGACGACCGCGTGTAAGTCGGGTGCAGGCAAGGGAACGCGTGGAAAGATGTGTTCCATGGCGCGAGCATGTATTAGGGGACAGAAAGCACCGGGGTAAAGCGTAGAATTCGGAGAGTAGGGAAGTAATGAATCGTAAGAATAGGAAGCAGTGGAAAAGAGAAATGTTGTTGCCGTAGGTAGAAAAACCCAGAACGAGTTGCCCACGGGGAAAGAAGGAAGGGGAAGCGCCAGCGGAAACGAAAATTGCTTCTACTCTCCTTCTGCATTCCTTACATTTTTGAGGCTTAGTCACAAGTACTGCATCTGGTTGACTCACTTGAGCGTCCTCCGTAAAAACATGAGCCTAATAGATATTTTGCTGAGAAAGCACAAGTGCGGGTTGAAGTCTCAGCCGCGCTAAAATTCTCAAATCACTCGATCAAACACAACTGCTATCAATATCAATTCAGGAGAATAGTGCCTGCGCAATACAGGCGACCTCCAGTCAACATGGCAAAATTCGGACAATATATCGACTCAGTCCGGAGACCAAGGTATGGGTCTTTGTAGATGGAATATGAGCGTAGAATAATGAGATGATAAAAGAAAAACTCGAGGAAATTGTACATTGAATTGTTTGAATTCGCTGTTTCGCCGCAGACCAGAGGGGAGGCGTGTTGAAAGATTTATTTGCGATTGTTCTTGGCTGCTCAAGGCGTTATCCACTGACCAGGTATTGGCTGGTGAGGGAACATGGGAAAAGAGCCGCCGGCACACATACAACCTGGCTTTCCAAGTCGTCATGGCCCTATTCAAATTACCTGAGGAAGCCACAGCGAGTTGCATCTTATAATTGTTAGCACCTGGACGGAAAACGCTGGAGTTCCGGGCTCTCATTATGCCCACGATTCTAAGGGCAGGGACTACGATATTTTTATGGTAATCAAATGTGAAAGCAGGGGTGCCAAATGGTGCTGCAGTGAAGGAGAGACCTAAACAGTCAAACCGAGAACTGGAATCGTCACTGTGCCCGTTGGCTTTGGATGAGTTCACGCTTTAGATAATAACCGTTTATGTGATTGCGTCCGATAGTTTATGAGAAACGACACGATTACATGATAGCATCGTCCGAATCGCGAAGTACATTTTCAAATCGTAAACGTGAACGCTAATGACAAGGATGCCACAAAGTTCAACAGCTACGCCTAGCGGCGGAGCGGTTTCGTAGGAGGCGGGTCGTTTCCGGGTTCAGGACCTAGATGCTTCGCAACTATCGCGTCTTCTGCCGCAAAACCGCCACATGTTGGTGCCTTTAGCGCCTGGTTACCGGTTTGGGTGATGCATATCTCTCCCTGGATTGGCCCAAATTATCGCACACACTGCCTTTAGGTCTATTCTTGAGTCTTATCGTGAAGAGCAACCGTCAGTGTAAATGTGCAGCCAGATTTTGCAGAAACAATCTTTAGCCCAGTGGCTTACATGTCATGCCTGACAGTTTGTTTCAGTCAAGATGTTCATGCTATGTTTACAGATTTGGGAAGAAGTGATTGCGAAAATGCTCCAGGCTATTGGCTCATCGTCCCATCTTGTGCGTTTAGAGCATGTGGTTCTGGGAATAAATATTTGTTCATTACTCTATAACGAAGTCGTTGTTAGCAATTCATCACGTTTCCTCTGATATGTTCAGCCAGGGAGTGGAAGTCCTCCCATAATTTCCATTCACAAAATGTCATTTGATGCCTCTCATCAGTCGCCGTTTGAAGAAGATGGCAGCTCGACAGAAACGATCCTAAAAAGGAATCATTTATGAAGTTTTGCAGCAGGATAGAAATGGTGGTCAAAAAATAGAATTGTTTTTGTGCGTCGATGTTCAGTTAGGGTTACTGTATTGACGAAGTAGAATTATCGTGTAAGTAAGTATAAATAATAGGGGTACTGCATTTTTAGAACCCCCTCCCCCCAGGAAAAAAGTCGTAGCAAATTCGTGGGGGGGGGTCGATAATGAAATTGCGGTGGCCGACTTGAATAAAAGGGGAAAAAAGAAGCGAAGCAAATCTCAGACAAGGATTCCTGCTCTTCTTTGTTGGAGTGAGGGAGGGCACCAACGGACGAGTTGTCTGATCTTGCTTGCTCCATGGCTTCACAAATCTGTAAGTGTTTGAATTAATCGCTATGTCGTAATCCACGCTGCATATCACGCTATGTGCACGAGGTATCTCGCTCATAGGTAAATAGTATTAGTTACCATAAGATCGTTTTTAAAGGAAGTAGATACGAAAAGGAATTTTCACATCTGCGAAGAATCTGCGCCCCACAGAGCAATTACTTGGCCGCCAAGGAAGCGATGTGTGGCGCTTCCAGTGCGAACAGTGCTGTGGTTGCTGACCAGAACCTATGCACCCCTCCGCCCCATGCACCGTCACGCCCAATGATTCATCGGTGGCTTGGGCGAGCTGCGTTGCCAGCCGCGGCGCGGTAAGGGCGTCACGTCTGCTGTTTGCTGTCCAGCACGCGTTGCGCAATCTCGTCCACGCGTGCGCTGTCTTCGCCGCAGTCCTCTGAGAACCGCAATCAACGGCCCAAAAGGGGGACCCATTTCTCGTTTCCTGAACGATTTCGCTGCTTCTTTCGCCACTGACGTACCATCGAGGGCTCCCTCGTCCCCTCTAAACCCCATTTAAACCTAGCGTAACCGCTGCCTTTAACGTCATCCTCAGTCCAGAGCGCGATGGGACCAGCTGTGGCTTCCTCCCTTGAGTTGTTCTTGTGTGGGGACTCCTCGTTCAGAAGCCCCCGGAAGTAGTTTTCCCACCTCCTTTTGACTTCGGCTGGCTTCCTTAGGATGACACCATCGCTGCCTTTCACACTGATACACCACCCTGATGTCTTGGGTAGCACGATGCCGGGCCTTAGCCAGACTGAAGACGAACTTCTCTGCGTTTCGGCTCTCCAACTTCTCGCACAGGGCCTCCATTTCTGTGCTCTTCGCCTTAGCAACAGCGGCCTTAGCGAGCCTCTTGCAACTCTTGTAGGTAGCGAAGTCCTCGGTGTTTCGCGTCTTCTGCCAGCGCTTGTATGCTCCCTTCTTCTGCTTCACGACTCGCTGGACCTCCTTGTTCCAGAACCACGCTGCCTTATCTCCTCTGAGTCCACCTCGCGTCTCGCCCAGGACCTCTTCGGCACATCGCGGGATAGTATCAGCCGCGCTGCTCCAAGTCCGCTGTAATGGCCCGTTAGGATCTGGGAGACCGACTTCCATTATCTTTTTCCTGAGTTCACCCTCCTCAGCTTGGTGCAGCTTCCACCACCGTATTCTCCTCTCGGTTCCTACCCTTGTCTTCTTGGGGAGGTCTATTGCAATGTCTGCCAGGAGGGGCCTGTGCTGGGGAGCCAGATCTTCGCCGGGTAGAACTTTGATATCCTTCACAGTTTTGAGAGAGGATCTTCTTACCAGCACATGGTCGATTTCCGTCTGTTTCCCTCCACTGCTGTAGTGCTGCATATTGCCAAGTCGTGGGCTGTAGCCAGGTACAGAACCCTCTCTCCCTCAGCGTTGCTCGTTCCTATCCCTCTACCTCCGTGCACCCCTTCTAGGCCTTTTCTATCATTGCCGACATGACCATTCAGGTCACCTGCTATGGTCAGGTAATCTCCTTCTGCAATCGATCTGATGGCATCGTCAAGGCTCAGGTAGAACTCGTCCCACTCTCGGGGCATCCGGTCTGCGGTGCGTACACCGACAGTATCGTCCAGTACCCCTCCTTCGTGTCTATCCTCACAGCCATTATCCGATTGCTGATCCTGTTCACAGCGGAGACATAGTACTTGAGCGACTCCGCTACCGCTATGGCCACGCCGTTCCGCTTGGTGTCCTCTCCAATGTAGTAGAGCTTGACACCTCCCCCGATATCCCTGGCCCTAGCACCTTTCCGTCCGTCCACTATCAAACAGCACTAGTGTCCTACATGTGCCTGTTAAGGTGGTACTGGTAATGATTACAGCAACGCCCTCGGTTCTTGACGGCTTAATTTTACCGTGTTCAGCTTCCCAAATGAGTGACTTTGAACAAAGTTATGATCGTTCAAAGGTTAAAAAGTCGCACTTGCACAGAAAAAAGTAACAACGTACTAAATTTTCATTGAATTAACTTTCGAAAAATTTTTACCCATGGTTGGAGAGAGAATAACTTGAATTTTTCAAATCAAATCACATTGGCGCAGAAGCTCGAATATGAAACAACTTCTCGCACAGGGCGTCCATTTCTGTGTTCTTCGCCTTAGCAACAGCGGTCATAGCCCTAGAAAGAGGAGTGTAAAAATTGTGTTGCAATTTTATTTTTTGCCTAATAACTTATTCAATTCAAATTTTTTGAGAACAAATCAGGTTCACCTAGAAAGGCTTAGCCTACCTTATCCAAAATCCACCACTTTCTTCCGAACTACCTAAATTTAACGAAGAAAAATTCGTACAGATGTCAAAACCCCCGCTCGTCGCCTAACCACGGTCCGCAAACGCGCTTCATTGTCAGGACACCAGTGGGCGCCATTAGCGCGATCGATACGCATTCATTACTTTGCTACCTCTACTTTTTATATCACTACCCCTGTTCTTGCGCCTATAGGAATTATGGGTCTCATCCGGTAAGGGGAGGGGAATGTGGTGCGACAGTTCACATCGCGTGAAATCATCCACTTCTTTGCAGGGGAGGGAAGTCTCGGGGGGGGGATGCAAAGTTTAAGCGAAGTGGTGCACGCACGTAGGGGATTCCCCCTTGCGAAAAATGGAGTTTCTGTATCCGGACCACATGCCATCTCTTAGTGGATGAAACCCTTTTTTTTCAAAGATTCTTTCCGCTAAATTCCATGCATTAAATGTGTCGGTGTATGTTTCACGTGACCCTTCAAGTGCATGTCAACCAAAAGAAATTTTTATTCTCATGCTACATACACAATACATGGGGGGGGGTCGTATGAAATCACCTATGGAAGGGGGGGGGGTCGTAAAAATTTCCGAAGAGTAACAACGATAGGGTTGACCCTGCTCAAGGGTGCCACCTGCCTTTAGACTAGCTTAAAGGCAAAATTCAGGATAATACAAGTGTGAAGTAGCGTTTACTTGTGAAGCTAGAGGTGTTAGGTGGTCTGAGAAAGAAAAGAAAGGCAAGCGAAACCACTGATTACGCCTTTCACAGAGGCCTCCCCTATTTCGGTCGCATTCCACCTTGGGATAGAGAACGGGCGCGTTGGACGAGTTTCACGGGCCTGCCTCTAGTTGCTCTAGTGCCAATAACGTTGGGTCGTGATGGGACCGCCGCCTCAAATGCACCCGTGCATTTCAAGCAGCGCCACGTGGCAGAGGGTGGGGCTTGCAGACAATGGTGTGAGTTGCGAGTCGGACGAGCTCCTTGCGCCTTTGTCGCGCACTTTCAAGCGGCAAAAGGAACGCGGCATCAACGCTTGTCCGCCTGCCTACTACCCCCGGGAAGGAACAGGCGAGCGCGCTCAATCGTGGAGCGTGCCTTTAAATTCTCTTTCCTATACCTTCCGAACTTACCGTAATAGCCTGTTCTTTTTAAGGTGAACCTCGGAATTGAGCTGGTGCTAAAGGCGCATTGTAGCGATAGCTTAGCCGCGGAAGGACCTGAAAGTGGAGAGGGAAGCGATAGAACTCTGAAATTAAGACCTTAACCTTCAGTATAGTCGGATGTGGTACGATGGCGAGAGAAGGCGACCAAAGAAGGCAAAATGCGCGAGAAAGCACGTCATTTGAGAGAGCACGCTAATCTCTACATCAATGCGCGCTGATCTTTCCACCTCTCGAGGTGGGTGAGAGGCACTGGAACCGGGGCAACCGGTTGCAGGCTCGTGAGGGTCGGGGCCATACCGCGCAATGTTTGCGAGGAAGCTAGAGTGATCAAGATAGATACGTGCTGTACAATTTTCCTTGCGGTATCCTTCCTACTACTCGGGCTAATCCTGGGGTTTGCCTTTAGATCCAAGGATTCCACGGTAAGTTGTCGGGATGTCCCCAGCGGCTTGTAGAGACCATTTTATGCAACTTTCCGTCCACGCTCTCGCTGTCTGCCTCAAATCGTTTAGCAAAGAGAGCGGTGGCGTTGAATAGGAAACACCGATGACAGTCACATCATTGCTCAAATCAACAGTCTAAGGAGGGCCCAATTCCCGAGTTCTGGGCGTTTTTCATAGTTTCTTCCTCAGCCCTGCTCCTTTTATGGCCGCTATATAGGCGAGGTTTCATGCCAGTCTTAATTATTTCATTTTTCCTCTCGCAGTCGCATTACAACATTTTTTCGCAAAGCATACTTCGCTGCCCTCGCAAACATAAACTATTTCGCATAGCGCTGTTCGCTGCCGCAAAATCGAAAAGATACCACGCAAACATGAGAAATTCCTAAAGTTCGAAATCGCGCTCCGTGATAGCTTCACTAACCACTCCTAACTTTAATGGGCTGGCTCTTCATCTTGAAGGAATCTTGTGCGGGAAATTATTGTACTCTTTCCTAACATATATATGTCAGTTGGGACCACTGGAAATAGCACACAAAGTTTCACGCATGAACATTGGTTTCTGAAGAGAAACAAACATACAAAAACTACACTCTATAGACCATCGAAGGACCAGGAGGCGGAGCCAGGCGAGGCATGGAAAGAAGACGGCGTTTGGCCGGCTACGTACCAGGCGACGCAATGAGAGAATCGGGTTGAAGCGCGCGATTTCGGAGAACGGAGAAGTGTAAGATGTGAATGCAACGAAGCAGAAGGCTAGAAAGAGCCTCTAGTGAATGCACTCCAAGAACCAAGTTTGAGCATCCCCGTCGCCAGCATTCGTGAAAGACGTCCGTGGGCAATTTGAATGCGTAGCAGCCTTTTTGGGTTTTAAATTTTTAACCAAAACGAAAGCAATACTTCCGTTCTTTTCAATCTTATCGTGGATAATGAGTCTCAAGCCAGTGATTTATGGCTGAAATAGAAGCACGATTTTCCGCGCAAGATTCCTTCAAATTCGCCTTCAAAAGAAGTCCCATCGATTGCAGAGCTGTGATACAGTGGGAAGGGATTTGCCTATCACCTCTATTTTAGAGCTGTTCGCATAATCAGAGAAGACATTTTGTCGCTCAAAACACGTTTGGGTCCCAAACCTGATGCCTAATCTCGTATCTTTCACAACTTCATGAAATGTTCACGTGTTTTTGTTTCATTCAGAAAAGCTCTTGGAAATAACTAGTGTAATATATACGTTACGCTGACTCAACCCGATTTACGACATAAACATATTTATCGCACAGATCATAATGACAACAAGAAATACATTCACAAGAGGGATTTATGATGAAAACACATCCGATACCTGTATTCTCTCAATCGTCTGGATTTTCTTTATTCCTACTCGACGGTAAAATTCTCAAAAAGTGCTAACATAACTATATGAAGGTAGACACCACTTAATCATAACAAAAACACAGGAAAACAACAAAACCTGGCAAGACCGGCAGGAAGCCTAAAAATCTAATCTGTAAGAGGTCTTGATACTTCCTCAGCACTGCAACTGCACAGGAGATGGTTTCCATCGCAAAACGAATCTCAAACGGGTAAACGAGAAGAGCACATATGTGTTATGGGTGTGGGAGGTGCTACAGCACATTCTCATGACTGAACATGACTCTGAATCGCTATAGCACCAGTTGCGACTCGTCCGCTGACCGTCTGCGTCTCTGCCTTCTCGCTACCCTAAACCCCTGTCGGGTATCCAATTCGAACACATTCTTCATTAATTTTTTTAACTCGGTGCAGAACTCGATGACCTTCGTCGAACTGCCACATCTTAGCCAAAATGAATGAATGCTGGTTGGCGTATTCCCTTCCTTTTAGCCTTACGTTGCGACATTCAAGTTTTTTATAAAAGTTTCTAGATAATGACAAGCGCAAAACGCTCTTCTGAATAGAAACGTTGGCCCCAGCATTTTTAGGTACACTTTTAACAAAATGTCCCAAGGGCTTTAAACACACATGCCGTAATACATCCAGTAACGGTATTTGACGCAAATTTACCACTTGGTTCTACTGACGGTTGCCGCGGTAGTGTGGTGCACTACACTGAGCACGTCGACCATTCGAGGTGGGTCGTGTGAGGCCAAGTAGGCGGTGTGTCGATGAATTTTCGGTGCAGAAGCTGTCTTCAGCCGCTGTTAAGTGAGAGGAGCGAAGGCGAACACTGCCGGGGTAGTGTGGAGGATAGCGTTTTCCCTAGTAAAGGGAAAGCGTGCGGAAGTGCATAGCTCGACCACATAACACGAGTGTAGGAGGAAAAAAATTTAAAATATATGTATCAAAAGTTCAAGATAGGCCATATTTCCAGGTGCTCTGTGCCTCGTCAATATTTCTCTTTATGGATTTTAACATTTATAAAAACCAAAGACGAGTGTCAGCGATGCAAATGTTGTTCAGTTCCATCGTCAGAAAGCATCAAAATACGTTGTTCACCTTGAGTGTAATTTTGATCATTGCGAAAGACTTCAGAAGAGTTGATCATATCCTTAGATGTGTCAAGATCCTGTTCTAACTATAAAGGCAAGCCCCAGGACTTCCATCGTCATCCATGCAGCGCAAATGCGATCTCATGGTCTCACACAGACCACGCCCACGTGGCCTGTTGTACGCCTTTTCACGTCTTGTTACGGCGCTTCTTCTTTGGAAAAATGGTCGCTTTCAATTGGAAGAAGTGAGGCGTGTATTAAAGGCACGAGCTGGTATCGAATTGGTGCCTTATTTGGTTCGAAAACAGACAAGAACTGCGATGAAGAAGATTTTGGGTAGAAAAAGCAAAAGAGCCATAGAAAATACTGAAATTTTTCAAAGTAGTCTTGCCAGCCCTTTGGTCAGCTGGGGCCGTATGCTGAATGTTGGGGAGGGGATCCCCGACTTTCGACGGACTACTTCAACTCGGGTCTTTAAACTGCCTCAGTTTGATGTTTATCTCAAACCTAAGCCTTGAAGGGAAGGATGGAAGGACGTTGAGGGTTGTGGTCACCGGAACGTCTCCCAATTCCTTCTGACCAATGGTACCCAATGACGTCATCAAAACCGCTCCGCCTCTCGGCCACCCCTACTGCCTTTATGAATAGCATGAAGTCGATCTCACTGAAAAAGAGTTGGAAACTATGGCGTTGGAGAATTATGGGATACAACATCCATTTCTGAATGTGTTCCTTTGCAGGTAAGACCGATCAAAGAAGATGGACCACGCGAGGGGGCACGCCGTTTGGGAGAGAATATTGATCTCTATATCGATAGCAGTTGCAGTGAGGGTCGAAGGTTGCAGGATCGTAATATACTAGCGTACTAATCGCACAAGTGGGAAACGAAGCTGGAGGGATCTGTGAAGAACGCACCCCCAAGGTGTCCTTTCCACTAGTCGGGCTGAGCCCGGAGTTTGCCTTCAACCTCGAGGTGAGAGGGGTGTGTGTGTGAGGAAAAGGAAGTAAAAGAAAGCCCCGATCAAGTCCGAACTCTTTACGAGCTCCTTTAGCTGTTCGTATGCCTGTCGCCAGTCCCTTTTTCAAGCTACCTTCACGTAATTTCCAGTATTTATGGAAATTTGAATATCCAGCTAAGCTTTCGTCCTCCCCGGACCACAAGCTATAAAAGAATGTCAATTCTACCAATCACGACTCCATCCTTGATCGGAATTTTTGAAGCCTATCTCACAGGGGGGGAGGGGGGTGTTGCTATCAAGTAAGGCTAGAGGCCTGCTCTCAAACTGAGGAAAAGGCGAAGGAGAAGAAGGACAATGATACTTAGATAACCTCGTATCAGATGACAATAACGGGCGCTATCTCACAGTACGGGGCATCCTCGACTGAGCCTAGGAGGTGCAGGAACTTCCGGGAAAATGAAAATCGCTCATGCGCACTAGATCCTCTTCACTTCCGCACAGGGCTTGGTCCCGTTTTTAACAAAAATGGGATGGTCTCGAATGCTTTGCCATAACAATGCCCCCTATCTTGCGATAGCGCCCGATTATGATTCCTAAACATGCCACAGCGGTCACTCGACCAAAATGGTATCCGAAATGTGCAAACACTCACCTGGGTGAAGTAATAGCAATATCCTAGCAGAGACAATGCAGCGCGATTCTGAAAGTAATCTGTGGAAGTGAATCGGATAAAATCCGTGTATACCGTTTGGTCAACGTACCAATGGAGTCCGTTGCACCTCATACTGAAGTATTCGGATCACCTCATTGTACTTTCCTTCTTTTATCTGCAAATATGCATGTTCTGTTTATACTGGAAGGCACGCAGATTCTCGAAAAGCTTCAAAATTAACTGGTTTTGTTTTAATTGTGGTTGTATAGCGATTTTCCGATTCTGGCAGGTCAACCCTGATTAGGAAACTTGGTACTTGCACTCTTCTTCTTATTCTTTAGCGTCTGTCCCGCTTGTAGGCGGGGTCCGCTTTTCTTATATGTTGGCGCCACTTTTCCCGATTAAACGCTTGATCGGGGTGGATATTAACAGACTTCAAGTCTTTGTGCAACGTATCTAGCCATCGCTGCTTCGGGCGCCCCCTAGGCCGCTTTCCGGGCACGTCAATGTTGAGACCGATCTTGCAGACACTGTCATCTTTCGCGCGAAGGACATGACCATACCATCGAAGACGGGCTTCGCGCATCTTGTCAACAATTGGGGCCACCCCGAATCGCTCTCTGATGACATCGTTTCGGATGTGGTCCAATCGTGTGACTCCGGCTGTCCATCGCAGCATCTTGGCTCTACCATCACACTAAGCCGTGCTTCGATCTCTTTAGTCGTAGGCCAGCACTCAGCCCGTAAATCGCGACCGGGCCGGATGACGGTCCTATAGATCTTGGATTTGAGACGTTCTGGCATGTTTTCATCGCAGAGAACGCCAGTCATCGAGCGCCATTTCAACCAGGCTGCATTCACGCGAAATTCGTTTCACGACCAGGCGCCGTCAGACGCAATTAGTCGATCCAGGTCTTGAATGATGTTGCACGAGTGAGTTTCAGTACCATTGACCTTAATAGGCCCAACTCACTCGTATCGGTGGTCAAGTACTCAGTCTTCTTGACGTTCAGCTTGAGCCGAACATTGCCAGACGGTCGGACCAGGCTTGCACCTGTTGCTCGAGCGCGGTTTTATTTCGCTAGCAAGCATCACGTCATCAGCATAAAGAAGCGTCCATGTAGCGGCTTCTGGAGATCTCTCGTAACGGCATCCATGACGACAACAATAGAGTGGGGATAACGCAGAGCCTTGATGTACTCCGACAGAGATGGGAAAATCATCGATGTTCTGCTGCCGTTTGCACTGGCTCTTTGGCTCGAGTAAGGATGCGTACCCACTCAAATAAGCTCTTCGGGACGCCATGCTGTCGTGAAAGCATACCTATACGTCACGTGAAACGCGATCGAAAGCCTTCTCCAAGTCTAGAAAGGCAAGATGAATCGGCTTTTGTTTTTCCCGAATGCTTTTTTCTAGCAGAAGGCGAGCGGCGTGTATGGCATCGATGGTGCTGCCAACTAGCCACAAAACCACACTGGTTGGTGGTCAGCTCGACGATGTCCCGGATACGGCATATACAACTCGTCAAAGATTTCATGCTGTGCGAGAGCAGGCGAATTGGACGATAGCTGTGCAGTCTCCTAGACTGCCCTTCTTCTTCCAGAAAGGAATCGTCGTGCTTGTTGCCAGTCTTTCAGGCACCTTCTTCTCTGCAACAATCTGGTTGAAGAACTCCGCGCAATACTTCTGCAGGATTCCAGCATCTTGATTTCCACAAAGCGCTGCTAAGTCGTCAGGACCAGTTGCTTTGCCTGATTTCATCTTCTTCTTGCCGTGATGGTCTCCTCCATGGTTATCTTCTGAACGGGTCCGTGTACTGCGCGAGCACAGGGGATGACGGGATGAGTAAATTCGACTGTTGAGATGTTTTTCGAAGTAGTCACGCCATCGCCTCCAGCATTTTTTGCGGTCGGTCAAGAGGTGGCCATTCTCGTCATTTATGCCGAAAAACCTTTCTACATCCTCGGTCTGGCGATAGCGGGTCTTCGCAAGTCGGTAAACATACCGCTCACCATCACGCGACTCGAGTTTTTTACTGATATCAGCAAAATGAGCTGCTTTCGCGGAAGCAACGGCTTCTTTGCCTCTTTCTTCGCTATCTGATAGTTCGCCAGTAATCAGTTTGTTCTTTTCGTTGAGAAATGCGTGGTACAGCTTCTTCTTTTCGCGCCACCTCTCTTTGACCTTGGTCCGTCCACAGCCAGTTTGGCTTGTTAATCTCGCGCGGTACAGGCTTCGTCATCCCCAGCTCGGAACGAGCCTATCGAGTTATTTCTTCGACAGCACCTTTCCAGGTTTCGTCGACTGTCGTTACGCTGGTAATCGAATGCGGGAAACGACGGCGCTTCTTTTCTTTTCAGTCGCCACCACTTAATTCTCACTGGCCCACACCTTCTCGGTAGTTTTGTTTCGGCGGGGCGATCTTAAGCGTACAAATTAGTGTCGGTGTTGGCGTGGCGACCTTTTCATAAGGCACTGTTTCGCGTCGGTTACAAGCCCTTGGTCGCGGCGCCTGACAACTACGAATCAATTTTGTTCTTGTATTACCGCATTAGAAGGTGATGAGATGTGGATCGCGTTTTCGGAATTTCGTTTCACAATGGCGAGGTTGTGCGGAGTCTGCATACTCGAGAATCGCTCTCCATCAGTGTTACGCGACCCATATCCAAAACCACCGTGACAGCTGACCCGTCCTTCGATAGCGCAACGTGCCCTTGAGGTCCACCTGCGACAATTATAGCTTCTTGTGACGGAACCTCAACTGTATTTCATCAAGCAGGGCTTCAGAACTTATCTTTGGCTTGTTCGAGCATCCGGTCTGCGAGCGTACGCAGAGAAGAAGTGGTATTTTCGTTCTTTCGATAACGGCAATGATTTTCATTAAACAGGTCGTCGAAGCGCTCCACGTTCACTATCGAATCACGGAAAGCGTTACAGAGACAATCATCCCGACGCCATTGGTGTTCTGGACTGCACAGAGAACGCTTTGAAGCCGCGGCCCAATGTCCCTCGACTTGCAGCAGGACCACCTCGTTGTCCTGCCACGGCCCACACGAAGTCTATTCGTCGGCGCCCTAGCGCTTCTGCCAGCTCGCGTGGAGCGGCCGTCAAGCGTGCCCAACATTCAATGTTGGCAACGCGGGTTTCTGATACGTTGCATGGCTTTTGGACTAGCCTAGTTGCCCCCGATGCGTCCTTGACCCGGAGACCCTCGCATACTTTTCACACTCGCCGGGCTTTGGCGAGTGCGCGTCGGCTCCGCGACGCCGTAGCATTATCTCGAAATTCATGTGGCGACATTACATGTGATGTGCACGTGCGTGTTCGTAGGCCGGCCTGTCACGTGGGCTGTCGCCTGCATTCGAATGTCCGTGTTCAGCTCACGCCACAGAAGTGGGCAGTCCCAGTGGCACCTCTTGGAGGAACGGACACCGCCACCAAACTTGGTTCTTGCACGTACTAGGCCTAAACTAGCGCTGACTCTGACCTTAACTTGAGCAGATCAATGTGTAAGCACTAGATTAAGCCTAAGCCTAACCTTATGGTTAGCTTTCGCCAGCTCTAGTGAACTAGTCGTCGAAAATAAACGTTTTTATTTATTTTATCTTCGCTTTTTTATTTTTTCGGTTGTCAGGCGGAGGGTGTCCTCTAATTAATTGCATATTGTTGTATATCATTTTCATGGTGAACCTTTAAGCATTTGTACGCTTGTAAAAAAAATGAAATTGATAAATGATAAAAAGAACAAAAAACAAAAAAAAACAATGATAAATCCAGGCGCCGAGACGAAAAGGGCAGGCGCGGGTTTACACGGTAGTACATTAAAGGTCTTTAGTTTATTTTAGATGCTGTGAACTCATTGATAGGTTGATGTTCTGCTCGTCTCTACTTTTACATCCAATAAACAAATCGATAAGTTAGAAACAAGGAATTAAGAAAATATATAAAAGCATATGCTGACCATTCCGTAAATGGTGCTGTGTGAATTCGCCGTCTTTGATGGAGCGAATGAAATTTTCAAGATTGAGCTTCGGTAATTAATCGGCAAACCACAGCGACGATAGCGACTACGCGGCGAAATTTGTTGACTGTTGATCACGGCAACAACGGCCATCTGCGAGTGTGAGATCGCAGACCGAGTAGAATTGCAAATAATGGGGTTTCTAAGAGGGTTTGGTTTACAGTTTAATTTTACAATATGCATTCTGCAGGATTTCTGACTGACCTGGCTGCACCTTTATCCACCAAGTGACATGGAAGTGGCCAGTAGAAAATTCCGAAAAATTGGATTAGGTTTTGGGAAGTTCAGGCCGGCTTGATGCAGCCTGTGTCACGCATGGGCAGTAGACCCATCAAAGTTGTTCTCATTGTCGCAGCTCGAAAAACCGCGACTATACCGCTAGGGCCTTAAAGGCAGTTACGCTAGGTTAAATGGGTTTAGAGGGACGAGGGGCGGTCGTTCAAGGGCGACGTCCGTGCGAAGAAGCAGGAACGCGTTCAGGAAACGAGAAATGGGTCCCCTTTTGGGCCGTTGATTGCGGCTTCTCAGAGGACTGCGGCAAGACCGCGCACGCCTGGGACGAGATTACGCAACGCGTGCTGGACAGCAAAAAGCAGCACTGACCCTTACCGCGCCGCGGCTGGCCAACGCAGCTCGCCACAAGCCACCGATGAATCATTGGGCGTGACGGTGCAGGGGGCGAGGGGGCATAGGTTCTGGTCAGCAACCAACAGCACTGTTCGCAGTGGAAGCGCCACACATCGCTTCCTTGGCGGCCAAGTAATTGCTCTTGTGGGCGCGAGATTCTTCGCAGATGTGAAAATTCCTTTTCGTATCTACTTCTTAAAAAACGATCTTATCGTAACTAATACTAATTTACCTATGAGCGAGAATACTCGTGCACATATGCGTGATATGCAGCGTGGATTACAACATAGCGGTTAATTCAAACACTTACAGATTTGTGAAGCCATGGAGCAAGCAAGATCAGACAACCCGTCCGTTGGTGCCTCTCTCACTGCAACAAAGAAGAGCAGGAATCCTTGTCTGAATTTGCTTCGCTTCTTTTTTCCCCTTTTATTCAAGTCGGCCACGCGCAATTTCATTATCGACCCCCCCACAATTTGGCTACGACTTTTTTTCCTGGGGGAGGGCTTCTAAAAATGCAGTACCCCATATTATTTATACTTACTTACACGATAATTCTACTTCGTCAATACAGTAACCCTAACTGAACATCGACGCACAAAAAAATTCTATTTTTTTGACCACCATTTCTATCCTGCCTGCAAAACTTCATGAATGATTCCTTTTTAGGATCGTTTCTGTCGAGCTGCCATCTTCTTCAAACGGCGACTGATGAGAAGGCATCAAATGACATTTGTGAATGGAAATTATGGGAGGACTTCCACGCCCTGGCTGAACATATCAGAGGAAACGTGATGAAATTGCTAACAACAGACTTCGTTATAGAGTAATGAACAAATATTTATTCCCAGAACCACATGCCTCTAAACGCACAGATGGGACGATGAGCCAATAGCCTGGAGCATTTTTCGCAAATCACTTTTTCCAAATCTGTAAACCATAGCGAGATGAACATCTCGACTGAAACAAACTGTCAGGCATGACATGTAAGCCACTGCGATAAGATTGTTTCTGGAAATCTGGCTGCACATTTACACGGACGGTTGCTCTTCACGATAAGACTCAAGAATAGACCTAAAGGCAGTGTGTGCGATAATTTGGGCCAATCCAGGGAGAGTAGGCATCACCCAAACCGGTAACCAAGGCGCTAAAGGCACCAACATGGGGCGGTTTTTTGCGGCAGAAGACGCGATAGTTGCGAAGCATCTAGGTCCTGAACCCGGAAACGCCCGCCTCCTACGAACCGCTCCGCCGCTAGGCGTAGCCGTTTGAACTGTGTGGCGTGGCATCCTTGTCATTAGCGTTCACGTTTACGATTTGAAAATGTACTTCGCGATTCGGACGATGCTATCATGTAATCGTGTCGTTTCTCATAAACTATCGGGACGCAATCACATAAACGGTTATTATCTAAAGCGTGAACTCATCCAAAGCCAACGGGCACAGTGACGATTCCAGTTCTCGGTTTGACTGTTTAGGTCTCTCCTTCACTGCAGCACCATTTGGCACCCCTGCTTTCACATTTGATTACCATAAAAATATCGTAGTCCCTGCCCTTAGAATCGTGGGCATAATGAGAGCCCGGAACTCCAGCGTTTTCCGTCCAGGTGCTAACAATTATAAGATGCAACTCGCTGTGGCTTCCTCAGGTAATTTGAATAGGGCCATGACGACTTGGAAAGCCAGGTTGTATGTGTGCCGGCGGCTCTTTTCCCATGTTCCCTCACCAGCCAATACCTGGTCAGTGGATAACGCCTTGAGCAGCCAAGAACAATCGCAAATAACAGAGCAATTACGGCAGGCCTCCTTGAGCTCGACGGTGACGACAGATGACGTCATATTCTGGATACGGTGAAAGCAGCGAAGGTGGGCCTGATTCTGTTTATGGGGGGACATCTAAGGAATAATTCGTCATATACCTCCCAATAACAGCGGCATCCTTTGCGTTGAAAAGTTCGATGATATGCGCCATGGACAAAGTGACTCTTTTTTTGCCCCCCCCCCTGTATAGTGGACTTGTGAACGGCAAAGGTCAGGAATAGTGACCAAACCAAACCCTTCCATCGTCTCTGAACGTGAATACGCACCCGCAGAGACGGTGCCACGCTCAAAATCCCAAAAGTGTGGATAATAAAGCCCCAGGGGATGCGTTGTTCGCTATCAACGCTTGGCGGGCGCTATGCTCGCCCACCTTTGAAATGGTGTGTGGCTGGCAATGCGTGTAAATCAGCTAGGCTGATTGCCGTATCAACCAAAGGCACAGAGCCAGTCCGAAAAACTCATTTGGACGTCCCTCTCTCCCAAACCAGCCTCCTTCAGTACTAAAGGGAGGGTTTTTAATTCGGCCTTGTCGATGGTTTCTTCTCGTTTTTTTTTCTCCACTCTGCACTCAATTTCAAGCGCCATAGTACCCTTAATTAAGCCCGACTTTTGTCTTCGAAAATTCTGCTGTAGACTTCTCCGTCTCATTCACTCATGTGTTGCTCAACACGTTGACGACATCGCGCGTCTTCGGTTTTGCTCCGCGTGGGACAAGGGCGCTTTGCGAGCGGGGCCGTCACACCTCACACGCGTAAAGTTCGGACGATAACCTTGTGAAGCTTCAAAGGTACGAAACAGGGTCAGCCGTCCGTTGGACAAAGTCCAACGCATGGCTCTCTAGCGTGTGAGAGTAATGTCGAGAGTGAACGTAGGCACGGAGACACAGACGGCTCGCGCAAGGCGAGTGTGAATGCCGGCGCGGAGAGCGGTTAACGTCGGTCCAACTTCGGTCCAATATCGGTCCAACGTAAAGCTTGACCCTGGTACGAAGCCATTTCAGCAATATTCAATGCGTAGAAAGTAATGGAAGATATAGTAGCAAAATTTCGATCAAATAGCGTGAAATGGTAAAGAAAATTGCAATTTAAGTCCTTTCGCTGAAGTGAATGCCAGAACTATCTTCGATGTGGATGTGTCAAGCGAAACATATATCTTTCTGTCCCTTTATGTTTGTATTTACCTTCACTACCCTTCCTCACCACTGACATGTTCATAAGAATACGAGGGATGAACCGAGCTGCCAATTCCGCTGTGCTTACAAATCCCCACATACGCGAGAAAAAGGGATGAACACAACTACGCCTTCGAAATAGTGGGACGAAGTTGATGAAAAATACCTGTGTGCCATAAGCCATGCCCTTTGCCCTATTCGAAATCGTCACCCTTTTTACAAACATTATTCATCGCTAGAGCTGATTTCTGAAATTAGCTTTGAAATGAAATAAAAGAAAATATTTCCCCACCTTGTTGCAATGAAGCCACCATATTGGTGGCATCATTGCGGCAAATTGAGCTCATAGCTCGTTGTTTCAGGAGCCTTTTCCATGGAATGAATTATCGCGGGAGTTGCAGGTGAAAGTCCTGCAGAATCTTTGCAGTGAATCTTGACGAATGTCGATGCTGAACATCGAGGAAAGACGTAAGAACTTAATTCAGGCTATAATCCGAAAATAGAGGAAGCAGATTTTTGTGGACGTTTGGTTCTTTACATGAGTCGTTAAGATCACCTTCATTTTTGGCTGATCTCTAAGCAAGCACACTAAGAGTGATTTGTGTGAGCAAGGAGGAACGTCACGGTCGAGATTGATCATCTTCTCAGTGAAGAAACCTAGTGAGTTGGTCATTAGCTTCATCCTTGATCGAGTTCAAAGGTCCATGCGGTTCAATATATGCATAGTTTTTTTTTTTGAAAAACATTTTTCCAGGACCATTTTCTGGGTAAGCAGAATAACGCGTTATGCATAGAATTGGGCAGCGCGTCTCTTATATTCGATGATCCACGTGAGACTGGAGAGTCTTTCTTGCAAAAGGCTTCCTTCTTGGACTCAGTTCCTTAGATTTGATGATTATCAGCAACTTAAGTCGGGATCCATGAGGTAGGTAGGAGAAATCCGTATTTTCGCGGCATACCAGACCGAGTGTACACTAATTTCTGCATAAGCAAGCTTTCTCAAATTCTTGATGTTGTTGACGGTTAAATTAAATGTGAGAGAAATTTCATCATTGAGATTCCTTTGCTTGAGAATCACATGTATGATTCTTCCTGAGGCTATACTAACTTTGAGGTGCCGGAAACCGCTGCCTGACCGTCGGTCTATGCATCATTCTTAATGGAACAAAATTAAGGTGGGGGACGTAATGGATAGTACTGAAACGTCACTGGGATTTACCGTTCACTCCTTTTCCTTTTGTGGTCGATTACTTCAGAACGACCGATCCTAGGACTCTATACAATCATAATTCTCCTTCATCTTTCACAAACTCAGGCCCAGACATTTTCACTGCCGGTTTGAAGGTCTCAAAGGCTCCAGTCAAACGTGTTTCTGCGGAGTACTTTTTAGTGAATATATTTGTATTTCAGTCTTGAATGAGGAAGCAAAAATTGGTATGGCGGAGAATTATCACTGAATTGTCTCGTGGGAGCGTTATCATTTCTAGCTCCATAACGTTAGAGTAAAGTACGTGCTTTGGGAATGCTATTATTTCAGTCAAATCTCTCATGCAATGGAGAATGCGCCTAATGCTCCCGAGTAATAATGTACTGGAAGGATCTACAGTCTCTGTAGTCACGCTCCTCAATCTCTTTTTCCTTCGAGTAGAAAATCACTTCTAGGGAAACGTCGATTCCTCACATGAAATCCTTTTTGTTCCCGAAGCTGTAGATTTCACTGCAATTCCAAGCAACCCTAACACCAGCACACTTTTATTGTTGTGTGCTTGTTTTCGTTGATCGTCATCATACATATCGCATTATATACAGGAGGGAGAGGGGGGGGGGTCAAAAGGAGTCACTTCATCCATGGCGCACATCATGAAATCTCTCGTCGCTCAGGGTGCATGATGTCGTTGATGAATGTTTTACGGCGAAATATTCCCTAGACGTCCTCCCATAAGCTAATGCAGGCACTCACTCATGACGTTATCTGTCATCATCGTCGAGCTCAAGGAGGACTAGCATAACTGTACCATTCTGAAGCCGCTACCTAGTTTCTTCAAACGGGTATCTGGAATGGCTTCTCAGGGAGGCTAGCTGCGACTGTTTAAGATGGGTTTTGATGGGTTTTGACCAGCGTATCAGGGACGGCGTAATGGGAACTATGTTTCCGTGGGAAAATCTTCTGATGTTGTCGGTGTAGAAGGCTAGTATGCAATATTTTGATAGGGTATAATGTGCTCTTGCTGCTATAATCAGTATCAGCTGGGCTCATCTGGTTTGATTACGCAGCGTGTAATAAACCTTTTAAATGCGGAGGGAAGTGACTCTTTTTTTTTGCCACCCCCCCCCCTTTGGGGCTTTGGAGGCAGGCCATGTCTACTGAATCGGTATATCACTGTTGAACAGGAGAAAGAATTGAGTATGAAAAATGATACCACTTTACTACCATTCCTCGAGTATGACCAAGTTCCAGGAAAGTTCAAATCACTGTAGAAAGCTTACTATTGAACAAACCAATCTAATACATGACAGTAACATTAAGCAGACCGACACTTGCTCGACTACCTTCTGAATTCGCTGCGATCTTAACAATGCCTAAGTATGGGACCACTCTGTGAATGCACTGTCTATTGGGACAATATCCCTCCTTTTTCTTCAAATTTTCTCGTTATACTTCTGGCTCTTGATTCTTCTAAAGGCGTCCTTTCCCATTATTTCACCCATAATGTGTCTATGGCTCTCAGGACTTGCTCTCTTCACTAAAAGCGCGCCATGCAGTCGAAACCCCTCCTGCATAATAGAGGTGCAATGCTATAGGTCGCTCTATTGCTAGAAGGTGTGGCAGTACCGTACAGGTGCCCGGCAATAGGCAATGTCGCTCTAACGGAACTCGTTCCTATACATAGTACTACCAACTGCCTTACGTGAAACTAGGCAAGGGTCGGGTGTGGTTGTCTCTGAAGAACCTGAACCTGAACCATTGCACAGGACTCGAGAACTGGTGACTGCGGACGTATCAGATAGGTTTCATAATGAAATGCGTATCACATCTGCACGCCTGACTTCGTTTTCTAGCGATAGAGTGACCAAAAGCATTGCAGCACTATTGTGAACAAAAGGTTTTGACTGCATGGCCTGTTTTCGACGAAGTGACCGACTTAGACACTATTCCTGAGCGCCACCGAAATTTCACGGGATTAGGCAAGGACACCTGCGGCAGAAACAAGAGCCAGGAATATGAACGAGAAAATTCGATAAAGATTTAAGAATTAATTAATTTATCCACGTAGACAGCGCACTCATTGGTTGATTCCATACTTAGGCCTTGTTAAGAATTCAGCGACTCCAGAAGGTTATCAACAAAGCATTAAATTAGCTTGATATTCTTCATCATGCTACTGTTTTGTTGAATTGTCGGCTTTCTACAGTGATTTGGAACTTTCTCGGAATTTGGTCATACTCAAGAATTTCTAGTAGAATGATTATTTCATTCTTAATTCTACAGTACTCGCCGTTTGAAATCGAAAATTCACGCGAATAACGCGAATCCTCTTTAATTTCGTGAATTCGTTATAACTCGGGTAAGGGTGAAGCATTCCAGAAACGGAGAACACCAATGAACTCAGCTCTCCAAGCGCTACAAGATGGTTCTAAAATATTTTCGGAAAGCCTGATTTCGGAATGTGCCATGCACTCGATTTCATCTCAAAAAGTAGTTGCTCGCATAAGATGTGCATATAATCCCGCTTATGCGGGTTAATCTACACACAAATAAGGGCCTCAAAATTTACCCCAGAATGCGCCACGTACTCAATCTCATCCACTACATTGTGAGATTAGATGAATGTTATTTTCCGAATTCTTAGATCTTCATTTCGTTTTCAAGCGCTTACTAGCTTTACGTGTTCCCTCTGCTCTCAACATCCCATCCTCTGTATACCAAGTGGACTTTGAACAGTTCTCAGCAGTCATAGTGGGCCTATTATGTGACATTTTCCATTTTCAGAGGACATGTTTTGCAGAAAGCAAACAATTTCCTTCACTGTCGTATGATACTTCACTTTTCTGTATATATCAGAGGCTGAAATAACGCGTCGAAGGAATATCCTCGACATAACGCCTCTACCATGCGAGAGTAGTGCCGAGAGTGAACATCCGCGCGGAATCACAGACGGCACGGCATGGCGAGTGTGAATGTCGCGCGAGAGATCGTCTCTGATCGGCAGAGAATCCTGGACGGCCGTTGAGGAATCCTCAAGCGATATTCACACCTGGATAGTATTTATATAGAAACCTTGGTCGCAAGTGAGCGCTTCTTCCGTGGTGTGACCCCAAACATCACCCCTTGTTATGCCTTTGCCCCCTATTACGTGACAAGTCCCATTTTTAGAGGAATGTTTTGTAGAAAGCTATAAAGGAAGCGAAGAATTTCCTTCACTGTCGTAGACTATGGTCACTTGTCTGTAGGAATTATGTGGAAAACTCGGTCGCAAGTAAGCGTTCCTTCCGTGGTGTGGCCCCAAACATGCCTCCTCATCATGCCCTTGTGGAATGTTCAGATTTTTTGCATTTCCAAATGAACTCGCAGACCTGAAATGTGCCCCGTTAGCTTCCCCATGGAAATTGCTATTGAATGATATGCATTGCTTCTCCCAGCTGAAACTTTGGTTTTTCACCGTTTTCAGCCTTCTCCTATTGCCGGATTGGGTACTATCCCACGATTACTGCCCCAAATCTCAAAGTTTCATTCTTCGTCGAAACTTTGTCTATTGGGGTAATTCGATGCCCTGATTACGAATATGACATCCATTTTTGATGCTGGTGTCATTTGGCGCCAATTTGGCGCCACGGCTGTTTTCACCAAATCTGCTGAAACCTCGTCATTTGGGGTTATTTGGGGTCCTGATTACAAAAAGGAAACCCGTTTTTAGTGCTGGCGCTATTTGGCGCCGTTTGGCGCCAATTTGGCGCCGCAGCTGTTTTCACCAAATCTGCTGACCATAGTCTACGACAGTGAAGGAAATTCTTCGCTTCCTTTACAGCTTTCTACAAAACATTCCTCTAAAAACGGGACTTGTCACGTAATAGGGGGCAAAGGCATGACAAGGGGTTATGTTTGGGGTCACACCACGGAAGAGACGCTCACCTGCGACCAAGGTTTCTACACAATCCTTCTATATAATCATTCCCGGAAAAATCTTGCATACCAAAGAGAAACAAATTCACGAAGACCACACTCTGTGGACAGTCCAACGTAGGTTGCGCGGCGTCAAAAGTGGGGCATGAAGAAAAGTACGCCTCTGTGCGGCTAAGTACGCAATGAAAAATCCGATTGAAGCGTTTGATTCCGGAGAATAGAGGCAAAACAATCGATAGAATGTGATGAAGCAGATGTGTGAAATGTCAGTGCAATATGTCGAAAGGTCAAAAAAGTTCCCAGTGACAGCACTCCGTGAACCAAGTGGAAGTGTTCTCGCCACCAGCATTTGTGACAGGTATGCACCGAGAATTTGGAGACGTAGCAGCCCTTTAGTGTGAAGGATCCTCTAGCCTTTTTTATCAAAATTTTTTTTCGCAAGCCTGCTTACATTCGTTTGGTAGCAGAAGTTCGATGTAACTTGCTTTGGTCGATTACAAAATGTAAGCGCTTCCCAAGTTAAGCCTTTGTGTTCTTGGTAGCCATTTTCCAGTTACTCGCCAAGTTAAAAACTCTGTCACGGCTTCCGGACATCCATTCTCGTTTCACCAGTATCAGGGTAATGCGAGAATCAAGGCAACTAGTGGGACATCGATGCTCTTCACATGGCCTTCATGTTTGATTATAGAGACGTTCACAGCTTTCTAACATTTCTGGTTGTGTAATGCTTCCGTTCGCAGAAAAAACGTTTCTTCAGCAGATGATTCACTTCGGTGAAATCAAGTTGTTGACACTGCCTTTATATTCGATGTGAATAGCTTCTAGATGTAAAGGCTGCTATCCTACAGCTGCCTCTTGTCTCTGAAGCTATTGCTCTTCTCACCTCGAATTGCATTTTACTATCACTTCTATTAAAAGCTGGTGCGAATGCTGTATACTATACCTCTACGCACGTCCGTCAGAACTGCAACCCTCGGCAGCTTCGCTGACACTACGTTTGCTAGATGATTCCACGGTCGACCGCCCATTCCGTTCCGCAAAGAACAGCGAAGGGGTTGTACTTGCCAATGGAAGAGAAGGGAGATCGTAACCCCAGGTACCTTTCACAAAATTAGGGGATTATTTATTAATTATGGGTAAAATTCTCTGCGTCTAGAACAAATCAAAGAGGAGGAAAGTGTAGCGAATTCGGCTGGCCGACCTCTGGAGTACTGATAGAAACCCACAGTAAGAAAAGGGTTTCCTCACAATATAATCTAGTATATGCTATAGAGTATTGATCTAGCTTATTTCAGCGGGTTTAACCGCTTCTCATTGTACTGAATTTGAAGAAACATATAAGCATTGAAGGATGAAAAGTCGCGTTCCAAGAGAATGGCCTAAAATAGCCTTTTAGTAAGAAAAGGAACAAGAGTACGATTTTACGGAAGAGTGGTCATTCAGAGAATCCTTGATGTTTTTTTAAAGGCGTCAATCTTTTACTTTCTATTTAGCTTTGAAAATCTGCGAAAAGTCAATAATGGAGAGATTTACAAACATTTGAATGGCAAAAACCCGCGCGTTCTCAAAAATCGGGCCACAATCCCTTATAAAACGGAACAACGAGACGACTTCCGAAGAATAACGCTTGCATACATTTGAAAACTTTTTGGAAGAAATCAATTCGAAGTTCTTGAATTTTTTCATTCCATCTCGTGATACCGCTCCTGAAGGAAGATATGACATGTTAAATGAAGAGGTTTGTATCGTTACGTAATTGCTGCAAGGTTCACTTATTCAGTTTATAAAAAAGGAGATTTGGGAGTTTGAAAAAAAAAACTCGGTTGGTTTCTGAAAATGAAAATCTCTGCGTTTACTATCATGCCTAAGTCATGCAAAAATTTGGAAATTGCTTCTTGACATGTTAAATTTCATGTTGCCTCAATTCCGTCCTCTGAGCGAGACATAGCGCGCTGACATACCCCACCACAACTCCATGTCGCCGACGACCCGTACACCGATTATGGGCCTAAAATATGTAGAAAGACACAATAGCTTATACTATAGAGGGCCGCACAGATACCCTCCGAAAGGGAGGGGGTCATGAAAATCTTGAAATCTCGCACGGCTGACCATGGCCGGGGAACGCGATCGGCAATAGGCACAATGATGAAAACGGTGGAAAAGCAGTGTTTTGTCTGAAGGCAATGCATATCATTCAATAGTTTTTTTTTCATGGGAATCGACCAGTGCACATCCAGTTTTGTAGACTCACATGGAAAAGAATAAAATCAGATCTCTCACGAGGGCATGACGGGATGTTTGGAGCCACTCCGCGGGAGCAACATTTACCTGCGACCAAGCACGTCATCTATTTCTTACATAGAACTGAGCGTAGTATAAGCAGTTAAGAGATTTCGTCGCCATCTTCTATGGTTTCTCCAAAAAACCTCTTGGAAAATGGGAAATGCCACGAGATGGGCGTGCTAATCCTGTGACAATTGATCTAAGGTGCTCATTCAAGCCGGTTTTAGGCGCAGATACTACATTTCTTAGCAATCAGCTCCTCAAATGAAATAACAATCGAGGCTCGAAAAAATACAGCGTGCGCCAAAATTACGGCGACAACGGATGCGCATACAATTTGAACCACTATTTAAGGATGCTGGTTACTGCTGCACTCATTTTGGTTTAGTTGTGTCGAACTGTTCATAATTATCTTGCTTTACCACCAATATGTATGATTGTTACGATGGCTGAGTGATTCTGCCGCTATTTCTAGACCAGTTTTGCTCCGCCCGCTATCGCGCGCATCACACGGCAGCCCTTAGTGAAAATGAAAGACCCATGGAGCATGAGGTCCTCCATTAGCCACCTCACTACTGAATGTGTTACAGGGTGAATATCGGTCGAGGAAATCCTCGAAAGGGGGGTCGTACCTGTCGGGCTGGTCCATGGGGGGTCGTACTCTTGGGGGTCAGTAACAGAAGTGGTATCATGGTGCGGATAGGTAATAGGGTATAGCGCAGCAGAAAATGAAAGCATCCGAAAAAAACATGATATTAAATTTTCTTTGCAGGTTCAGTCGCTCCATTCCTCCACCTTCAT
>MU868469.1:89401-103969 GCA_036418205.1 Ostertagia ostertagi | reverse complement strand
GGAAAGAGACATTAATTTTGTGTATCCTCAAAGTGAGGTTCGTTCAGAAACGCAGAAATCCTGAAGACACGGGGTTGCGATTCAATCTTGATTCTTGCTTGAGTATATCAAAACAGCCGAGTGTATCAAAGGCCGATTCAACGGCAGCTGCGGCGCGATTGTCACTGGGTCAGATTTGCCGAAATTTCAAAAAAAAACGTCCGAATCTACACCCTCGATGAAAAGGTTGCATTCCTCCATTTCACAACCTTTGAAGCAGTTTGAGGTAGGGTTAGATAGAGCTGGATTTCGCGTTTCCAAGAAGTATTGAAATTGCTCTGAAAGCCTTCCATGCAGAAAGATAGGGTCTCTCAAATTTCGTCGAGTAAATGTCGAGGAGGCTGAAATTTTCACGCGAGTTTTTGCCACTTCAAGAGCAATATATCTCTTATATTGTTGCTTTTATACTTCGTCCATCGCTGGATCGATATTGTAAAGGGGAAAGATTGGAATCGGATGCCCCAAACGAATCGGAGTGGGATTATTGCAATAACGAGGATGAAGACAGCTCGGGCAAGGCAAGGCAGACAAGCCGTGGAGTGGTAGAGGTATCAAATTAGCTCTGTTCTTTTAACTGAACGCTGGGTGTAGAAGAAAGTGCGCACGAAGTTACTTCATCTCAACTCACACAACAAACGTCAATGGTATTAGATAGCTGTGATTAGGTGCTTATTCAAATAATTGTCAAAAACTAGAATAAAGAAGGGTAAGAATATCATGTTTTACATTATAATTTCAGATGCGGCCAACATTGACGGACGAAATTCTGCGGCAGACCATGTCTTGTGTGGTGGGTATGGGCTGTCGAGTAGAGAATCTTACGATAACAGGAACATCATTGAGCACCATCCACGCTTCTTCGATTTCTTCGTGGCATTGCTCCTACCAGCGTCACCTTCCATAAAATTGACCATGGTTTTCACCGTAATAGTAGCTTAAACGCAGAGGTTCTCGAATTCATTGTAACAAGGCAGAACTTTTATGTCAGCTGTCGGGAAGATGATCGTCTCCCAATAGACGACAATATCCTTACTAAACTAACTGCTTCTGAGTTCTTCATCGGTCACAACAGGATCACTATCAACGGTTTGAAGTCATTCGTCGAGGTCAGTTCAACTTAATCCTCCGATGAAGGGTGCTCAATAATTGACTCGTATTTCAGCGTCTGGCAAATGGCGAACACTCGGTGGTGCGCGGAGAAATCTTCACTGATTTTTCCCTCATTGGCTTGTCATTTCTCACAGTAAGGCAAAAGAAAGCGTTTATGACGTCCTCAGAAGAATCTCCTCCCTTCTGCTTTGGGACAAGGAAGTGCGTGTCCGGGCGAGTAAATGAAATTTGTAGTTCCATGCCGGCAATTGCTGGTTTGGAGTTAGCCGCTACGCTGTACCGAGCGCCTGCTAGGAATGAGCGTGGAAAATCTTGCCTACTTGCTCAAATTTGCTCATTTTTGCTCAGATTTTTTCCCTTTTCAAGGCTCTAGCGCACTTTGAGCCACTGACAATGGCCGGTCCTGCCCACTGGATAGTAAATGTTTTGGCATCCACTCTCGATCACGTCGATGTTTAGATAATCAAATAAGGCTACAGTTTTTGAGAGATCTGATTTACCTTATTGACGACAGCCCATTGTGCGCTCTCCTCGCCATATTTTCTTGATAATTTTCCAAAAGTAGCACTACTTTCAATAACTTCGTTACTGCCATTCACTCACAAAACATTTGCTGGATCCAATGACTAATCTTCTAGAAATCTTCTTCAGAGACCACGTAAGCTGAGCAAAACCATGCCCATACGCGCGAACGTCAAACGCGCATGCGCGGCATGCTGTCGTCAACGTGTTAAAGAGGGGGGGGGGGTGCGATTGCGGGTAGTGTGGAGGAGCTCCGGAGTGGTTGGACTAGTTCGCTGTCGAAAGGGAAACATTGTGGATATTACTTTTTCAACGCTCATAATGAAGGAAAGGCTCTGATGGAAAACGGTGTAGAATCTGTACTCAATAGTTCGTGTCACCTACAGTAGTCCCGTTTTCTTTGCAGGAGCAGAAAGCTCCAAAGTTGATGTGACGGCAGCGAAATGCCCATGCACTCCAGAGCTTCGCTCCCCTGAAAAATGGCAGTGCTGTCAACGGCTCAAACTTTCACCCTGAATGCTTCTCCTTCCCCATGGGATACTGTCATGGAAGATTGTGTCGAAATTTCGAATTCGTTGGATGACCGAAATGTCGTCCTCCTCTCCTATGCAATGCATACCTTTTCTTTCTATCGTACTCTGTTGATTCTCGCATACTCAATCGAATCGATATCGAACGTTCCTTTTATTTATTTTTCTATATGTTCATTTAGCGAGTAAAGCAACTTTTGTTTGAATAGTACAGTTGGCGACCATTTTGGCTTACTTGTACATTAAATCTGCTCCGGAATCGTTGAGGCACCATGAGTGAAACGGAAGCCTCAGCGCTGAAGCTTCCCAAAGCAAGTGGCTTATTTCTTCAGACCTCCCAAAATTTAGCTCCTGCTGTGTGAGGGATGAGCCTGATGGTGCACGTGTAAGCTGTTGGTGAGCAAATTAGTTTTTGAGCGTTAAGTGCTCTTGAATCTTGAATTTTCACGCATAATGGGAACAACCACTACCTCTGAATTTCGTAGACAGTTGAAGGCGCATACCGGATTGAATAGGTGTTAGCTGCTACGTAAGCGGAGGAAGTGGATGCAGTATCCAGGTAAAGCAGTGATGAAAGAGAGCAAAGAAAACTGCTTGAGACCTTTCGAATCACATGAGGCCGCTGGTGTGTGCGGCACTGGTAACTGACGCACTTCCCATGAACGTCGGTCTTCTGCCCTCATAATAAATCACACATCCAGTTAATCGAAAAATCCAAGGTAATTTCACTTGAGGGCGGAAGTGGTGTAGTGGCAAGTGGCACGCTTACCACGCGAGCGGTCCGGGGATCAAATCCTGGGTCGTGAGTCGCCCGGGCCAACCAAGCCTTCCATCCCTCCGGGGTCGGTTAATTGGTACCAGACTTGTCTGGGAGGATAAAAACACTGACTTGTACATCGGCTGGCCCCCGTGTCAGTGTTACTCGAATGTTTGCAGGAAATTTGTTCACTGAATAGCACCGGCTAGGGTCAGAGGTTATTTTGCTTGTGTAAACTGCGATGATTCTCGGACATTGGGACATGTACTTGAGGTTGAAATTCTATCCCCTGATATTGGTTCCTTGCCAGTAATGTTGTCTTGGATTCCAAGCGGAAGCTCAGTGAGATTATTCTGTATTGTAGCCTCTATGATACGAAAGACAAGTTCTACAGGTCTTAGTCTTGGAAGAGGTATTGGTAAGCAGGGTTAGTCGTCACGTTGGGAAATATTTGGAACAGAGCGAACTTCATCCTCTAGAGCGCGTCCAATCCCCTTCCAATGATGCTGTCCACGCTTTTTTGAAACAAGTTATCAATGTGTTTTGTGTAGTAACAGTCGCTCCTAGCAACAACTAATCATCTGTAGAAATTTGGCTGACGCGCGCTGGGTTTGGGCTGGGATTCGATCCAGAGACCATATGCGCGGCAGTGGCCCCTCCTGCCACTAGTTCCTGCCACCACACTGGCCCCTCCTGCCACTAGTTCCTGCCACCACACTATCTCCGCTCGAATGAGCATTTGTTGAACAGTTCAAATACCATTCAACAAATACACATTTATCACATCTCATTCGTGGAACAAGGCAATGTCCGGTTGGGAACGCACTTGAAAAGAATTGCAAGCCGCACTTTGTAGAAGTGCTGCTCCCCTGCCTACAGGCTGCGCCCACCGGCTGCTTCTCCTCTAACGAATTTTCGCTGGTTTTTATGCTCGAAAGCTGCGTCATCATAGGAGTGTTCTACTACCACTTCCGCATCAAACGAACTGACAAAACTCCGGAGGTTGGAATTTCCAACGCAGTCGTAAAACGCTGTCGTCCTCTAACTGGCTTGCGGCCGATAAAAACCTCCATCCGTCATCGGTTTGCTTATGTTTCACCTGTTTCACAATAATTGAGGGAAATATTAGAACCATTAACACAATACAAAGAGTGTGAGACTCGAAAACTACCTTTTCGGGAGCTGTGCACACTGCCCAGTGACCTGTGGAACGACTTGCTTATCAACTTATCCAGCGTAACTCGCTTAGACTTCTGATACTTCGCTGACAGAGTAAGAATTACCAAGTTTCTAGTTGTGCACAATTCCGCCATAAAGCGGGCCCTCCGATCTCAATAAGTGCCAAAACTGTGGTAGTGTCTTTGACTACGGAAGTGGAACACATGTGTCCTAACAGTAGTCAAAGGGTTAACCCGCTTTGAAACTCCGCCTCAAAACTCTAGGAAGGCCTTGAAAGGGTGTGCATATGGAGGAACGACAATGAAAGTTGGAAATTTTTCCTTACTACAAGTTTCTCAGAAAATCCCGTTCTATTTCTTTCTATGGTGCTCAACAAAAAAGTGGCTCCATCGTGGAGTAACCAAGCGCGGTTAGCCCTGGTGGCACATCTGTGGTATCTATGAAAACAACAGTAAAACAACGTGAATAGGGATGAGATGCCATAAAGACTTTCAAAGGTTATGGCCAAAGAGTCCCTCCGAATGAAAATAGAGAGGTCAATGAAACTTACAATCGATATCCAAGTGTTGGGATAGGCGTCTCACCGGAAATGACTCAATCGCCGCACTTAATAGAAGTAAGTGGTTAAGCTGCTTCTAACATACATCACTGGATATCAGCAAAGCATGCTGGCAACAGTGCAACTCAATCCTCAAATCAATGCAACTTCTATCAAGTGCGGCAACAGACACGTTACATCCGGTGACACACCTACCCCAACTGTCGGATATTAAGTGTAGATTTTTTTCACGTATTTGTTTTGTATTTGTGCCATGAGAATTGGTAGATGAATATGGGTGTCCCCCAAGAGGCCCACCGCGCGGCAAAGCAAGAGACGCAGATGCGGCAAGAGACGAGTTGCAGCGCGTGCTGTGCGATATGAGACGTAGTGTGGAACACTCTCTTTAACCTGACGCCTAACCGCTACAGTATGCGCTGCGACTCGTCCCTTTGCCGCGTCTGCGTCTCTTGCTTCCGCCGCGCGGTGGGCCTGTTGGGGCACCTAGATGGATACGTTCCATTGTGATGGACCAGCGTTTTAATGTGTTTCATTTGAAAAAAAAAACTCGGAACTATCTACTGGGGCTTCCGAAGGAACCAAAAGAGCAGGAACAAGCTCAACGGACTGTCAGATCCCAGCTCAGCGAATAACTGAACCTGCGTATAAGCGACTCCTTTCTCTCCGTTGGTAATCTATGTGGGAGTAAAGTCTCAAGCCGAAGCGGAAGGGAGTGAAGTCTTAAGCCCCCCCCCCAATTCGGGGTAGATTTTTAAAGGAAGCTATAATCAACTCACCATTCAGAACAATTGGAAACAAGCAAGGAGGTGTTCCGGCTCACAGATTTGAGATTCTTGTTGGATAGTTGAGAGCATGGTCGATTTGGAGCGTAACTTACTTAGAAAAGCTGTCAGTCGATGAAAAGAGTTTCGTGGGGGGTCTCAGGTGCTCGCGTGTAATTTCTGAGTGGTGAACGGGGGCAATAATTATTAGGTTGAGAAGGAAGGTTTCTGCAACACTCTTCTCAGTATTTTCGTTTTTTCTAAACAATTCTCTGGTAACATTTATAACTAACAAATGGTGGGGCATTCTCGAGGTTGGTGGATATAAGTGCTGCAGTCAGTAGTTATTATCCAAGAAAATTTACAATCTCGCCACTGTGTAATTCATGTCGAGTCACTGCTGTACTTTCTCTGCTTTTATCGTTGTCCAAGGGGGGGGGGGGGACCAGCAAGAGGTGTAATTCAGCTATTTGAAGGGCCCGCGGACTCCTACGGTGAGGAATGAGCGATTGGCACGATTGGGAGTTGCCCGGCGAGCTTGAGGCTCACGGCAGTGGTGTCGTGTACGCCACCGCGATGATAGTGCATGTATGGACGAATTTCGCTGGAAGGCCTTTCAATCAGTTAGCGCTGGTGGTTGATCCTAAGAGGAAAAACCATGCGAAACGGCCCAGAACCTGAGAAATGGGACCACTTCCTTGCCCGTTGATTTGAGCATTGATGCGACTATCATCGCTGTGCCCTCTTCAACGCTACGCTCTCTCACCTATCTAATCACTCACCACGTATAGACCTGCGGCGAGTGATCAGATGATCGGTGGGCGTGCACTGACCAGCCGCGGCGGGATTAAACCTTAATAGGTCAACGAGGTCAACTCCTCCTGTGCAAATTGTGCTTCAGTTCGCACACTTAGGAGCTCCGCGGGTCCCTCAACCAGGTGAATTCTTCCTAATTCGATTTTCCCTCTGATCGTGAATTCGTCCTTTAATGCGCGAATCAAAGAGCAAGGAATGGGTCCCGTTTCTCGGGTTTTGGGCCGTTTCTCATAGTTCTTCCTTCTCTAGTGTTCGTATAACTTCCCTGCTAAGTTAATTTGAGGTTGCTTTACCAGCTGTGAGTTCGTCTTTTAGGTTATCTTTGAGGAGGTGTTAAGATGGAGCGACTAACTGCAAAGATATTTTATACACGTTTTCGTTCAATCTGTCTTGTGCGCTACTACTCTTCTGTTTCCGGCCACGTCTACTTGACCGCACCCCCCCCTGAGTACGACCCTACGACCACACTGCATTGACGACCGCTTGTCGAGGGGTTCTCGACGGATAGTCAGTCTCTCATGTGGTCTCGTCTCCCTCTCGTCTGATCGGGATCCAGGTGTGATCTCAAATTCAAGATTTGGGCCACAGGTAAGTGCCGTGTTGGCTCACTCACCCCGAAGACTCCTCCCTCTCTCCAAGGCTTAGTCTTAGGGCTCTTGCCATCCCCCTTGGGACTTAGCCGAACCAGGCGCCCTTCTCTGGTCGTCTGTGCTCTCCGCTATTCGTGGCAGGACTACAGAAGGAAGTTCAAGTAGTCCGTTAACCTTAAGCAATTACATCGGGGGGTGTTGTAACGTTTGAACGTGGCGGGTTTCTGAACATTGAGAATGTCGAGAACGGAGGCGTTGATGCTGGCATAGGTAGGCTTGGTGTTCAGTTCGTGTGAGAGTACGGTAGACTAAGATCCTTTTGTAACTGATTGCTGTGCGCCGCCGCCCTTGAATCGAGCAGACAGTTTGGCTGACGATAATGGATGGTGCGCTTTGAAGGGTTCGATTTGGTCCATGATGTGAATGATCTGACTTCAGTGAATGTATCCAATTGCTCCTTGCTTATCCAGTGATGTAGCTTTGGTGCGCTTAGCCCTCCTTCTCACCATTGTGCCGTTCGTTATCAATTGTCCGTTTTTCCGGCCTGGACTGTTCTGGATGATTATGATCTCGTGGCGAACTATCGCCTATTCTTTGCTTGTCCCACCTATCTTTTCTTCCTCGCCAACCTCTTCCCACTTTTTACCCGATCTTGAATTACCTCTTAGACGATTTATAATTTTGGCGGCGAATCCTGCTTTTTTCGGTGTATCCTCCGCTCACCATTAGAAATTCACTTTCTTTCCTTCGCTCACTTCTCCCGGTCTCCAGCACTTCCTGCCACTGAGTCACAAAGTTTTGTGGAGAACTCCGCAAATAACAGTACTAAGGCTGCACTTCTTCACCCTTATCCCTTTTTCCCGGTTCTGGGACATCATGGAACCTAGATTGAATTTTCGGCGCGAGGTCCGCCCAGTTTTTTCATGTCCCGTCCACCAACAGCAGTTGATCTCCATTCCTTCACCTTCTCTGTCCTCCCTTTTCCCGGTCTCCGAGACATCATGGAACAGAGCTACGAATTTCCGTCGCAAACTCTGCCCACCTTGGTACTTTGGTCATGCTCCGCCCACCGATGACAGTTGGTCTCCACTCCTTGCAGCCACCTCTATACCCTTTTTCCCGGTCCTGATTTTCGGCCCGTTTATGAGGACTTGTCGAAACACTGTCCTGCAGAGCGCACTCCGCATTGTGGTGCGAACTTTTGCAAGGTGTGTATGCTGGGGCCCTGTAGACTAGGTGGTCCCCTCACAATTTTTTTGCTCTGTAGGCTTTCTGGGTGCGGCCTTCGACCGAGTGATGATTTTTCATGAAGCATTGCTTTTTCGGAGATGCCCCGCCCACCGGGGGTGGGTCTCCCTAATTTGATGTGACTTACCAATGCACACCTTTACCCACGTTTTGGCATAGTAAGTTGTTTTGTCACTGAAATTGAAATCTTGTGAAATCGCAGTACTTCACGTCGATGGCAGCCGCCTGCCCGTGGGCGGGGCCTCTAGATTAGGCTGTGTGGTTTTGTCTTCTCTAGAGATTTTGCCCCCAGTCCCGGTTGACCAGGTTCTCCAGGCAATCTCAGGATGCGAACGGGAATTTCGTGGACGACTCGACGGCAGACGACGAAGCGCTTTATATAAGAAAGAACGAAAACGCGGGGTCAAGTGAGCACGCTTAGCGGTGGAACGATGCATTGAAGCTTTTGCAGATTAGTGTTGGTCTTTGCCGAGTATGAATAGTCCGGGACATTTGGTATTGACGTGCTCGGAATATGGAGTTTCCAGTTGGGGCGATGGTAAATGCTAAGATTGGTCTTGGATAACTACTGACTGCAGCACTTATATCCACCTCGTGGATTAAAACCTCGAGAATGCTCCACCATTTGTTAGTCATAAATGTTACCTATGAATTGTTCAGAAAAAAAGAAAATTTTGAAAAGAGTGTTGCAGAACTTCCTTCTCAACCTAATAATTATTGCCGCGGTTTCAATGTTCCGGAAACTGTATTGATGTAAATGGACTCAAACAGGAGAAAAAGATAGAAATATGCCAGGACACAGAATACAACTTTTTTGGCTCTACCGCTGCCAAAAAGTCCAAGAACTGGACACCGAGCGAGCGACATGGTTTGACCGGCAGCTCAAAATCGTGGGCGTCTGGCGCCTTGATGAGGTATTTGGAGGTGCTAAGTTGTCGCAACCTCTACGGTTGCGGACCCAGCACCTCCACCCAAGGGAGGGACGTCCTTTGGAAGTTAGCACCACCTCCGCCTTCAAAAGGCGACTTTGTGTGAGTTCATTATTCACACAATAATTATCCGGAATAGGGCTGCAAGCTTGTCACAATATCAACCATGCGTTAGATCTTGGATACTAAAAAAATGCTGTGCAGCAGTGAGTCATGTAGCTTTTCCAGAATTTGCGAGAGTCTCGAAGATGATGAGGGTGGGGATTAGACATCGGACACGAGTAGACTGATTCAGGATGTTGAGCAAGCAACATCTGCAGTAAACTGCAGGAGCTGCTACTGAGTTAAACTTGACCTTTTTTGTGATGTTAATGTACTGCAGAAGAGGCTGGAACATTGGAAGTCTACAAGTGCCAGGTGCCGTGAAAGGCGCTGTCCCGAACACCTACCCTGCCTTTTCGAAAAACGAGAAGGGCACCGGGTGACACCATAAGTGACGACGGCCTCAACAAAATGTAAATGTTTTCTGCCAATGAAATGATTAGCCTGTTGCAGTTGTATTCTATCAGTTGTCACTAATTACAACTATCATTTACCAAAAATCAGCTATCACTATGAACAACTCTAACCAGATTTACTTGGAGGCCGTCGTCACTTGTGGTGTATGGTCTGCGCCAGACGTTCTTCTCGTTTTCGAAAAGGAGGTATATGCTGCTTCCATGCTCCGCTATTCAAAGAAAATGACCCGTTCTTGATTGAGTGGTGATCGTTGATCGTGTGTGTCCCGTGGCGGGCGGTCGGCGCCCCTGTTCGTCTCAAATCTTTGCTGGACACCCATTTAACTCCACTAATTCTATTTTTACGTCCTGTATTCAAGATAGCTGATTCCTTATCCCTATACTCATTGCTGTTCGCTGTCTCCAGCTGACAAGTTTTGCCGGAGCAAAACTGTTTGATTCTGTTTCACGGGATCGTGATATTCGCTGTCTCAGCGGCCTCGTGCCCTTCAGTATTCCTATCTTAGTGGGCCTTCTGCCTCTCAGTCAACAGCGTGTACCCTAGTGGCAAGGGTCTTTTTTCTGGTCATATTCATTGCCACCCTGTGCGGTCAGTCCTTAAGTTGTTCGTTCGATTTTCCTGGTGTTTCATCGATTTCTTGCTCGCCGATCCCTTGTGGCAGGGGGTCACCAATTGTTGTTCTTTTTCCTTTGCCACCCTAATCGGTTCTCGATTTTCACTTTCTCTATGGAAACCCCTCTCTGCCCTACATCTTTTAAGGAACGACGAGCAAAGAGAAAGCCTCCAATATCTTCGCCTTGTGAGGAAATCGGATCGGATGCATTGATCGACGCAATTGCTCTCCTTAACGCGGACGCCGATCTCCCTGCATATCTCAAGACTATTGTTGCCCACCTTCTGGAAAAGGCTGCCGAATCCGAGGAACTTAAGCGCAAAAACCGTCTGCTTGAGGATAAATTGGAAGCGGAAATAGCAGAAAACGATCGCCTCAGAAAGGAAATAGATAGTTTGAAGAAAACAATTTCTGCTGGTAATCCTAATTCTAGTGTCCTAGTGTCTGATAAGGTTCCTCATGTTTCTGATAGGTCTTGCGACTGTTGTACAAATAGTGAAATGTCTAGGTCTGTCGTAATTCTCGGAATAGCTGAAAATAACACCTCTGATTCCACACAAAGAACCTCTTACCTCTTCGAATGTGTTAAATCAATATTCCAATTCCTCGATATTGAATGCATTCCCGTCACGCTTTATCGCATGGGTAAAATTAACCCTCATCGGCCTCGTATTGTAAAAGTGGTCCTGCCTAACACCTTCTTTCAGAAACAAATTTTGTCTCGTGCCTCTCTATTGAAGAATTTTTCTGTTAGAGGTATCTTCATCCGTCCATCCCTCCCTCTTTCTGAGAGAAGACGCCTCAGAGAACTGAGAGCTCTCAAAAATCTAGTAATGTTGTTCGCAGTCAATCTATCTCAGCTCCTTTAAATCCATCGAATTCTGCCCCTCGCTCTCAAGATGCAGTTACTGATTCTGCAAACAATCTCGTTGTATCATCAGGTAGCGCTGCTACTTCTCAACCCATCACAACTTCTGACGTTCCATTATCTACTGCCAATCCAGTTCTTAATGCTATCTCTCCAGTTCCTATGTCACTTTCGGGAAACATGTGAATTCTCTTCGGTATTCAGATAAAGGAATCCGCTGTCTGTTGTCCAACATAAGATCCCTACAGAGAAACGCCCAATGCCTCGCCTATTCTATTGCTGCCTCGGGATACGATATCCTGGCTATAACTGAGACGTGGTTAAAGCCGTCAAACAAGCTTGAACCTTTACTTGGTGACCAAGTTGTAGCCTTTGATGTGTTCAGGTGTGACAGACCTAGAATCAAAGGTGGAGGAGTGGCTCTACTAATAAGGCGGACCCTATTCCCATTTCTTGTGTTTCAGGAAAGCGTACCCAAGGCTTACGAGATTCTCTCATGTGACCTTAATCTGAATAGCGGTACCTGCCGTCTCATCCTAGTTTATCGTACCCCAGTTGCAATTCTAGGCACAGTGAACAGCTTAACAAATGTATCAGCGATCTTTCCTCCAGTGATACCGTCTCTATCCTAATGGGTGATTTCAATTACCCTGAAATTAACTGGAACGTCATTTCTCCCCATACCACCGCCCATTCCATGTCCTTCGTCGATATGGTCCGCAGCCACAACTTTGTTCAGCTAGTCAAAACTGTAACTAGAGGGGATCACATCCTGGACCTTCTCTTCTGCAATAGTCCAGGTTTCATATCCAATACACATACCACATCACCAGTGGGAAGCAGCGACCACGCTACCATCTGCTTTACCCTTCTTAGCTCCTTTGAGAGATATCCGTCCGTTTTAAAGTATAATTACGATAAAGCGAATTATGCACAGATCAATGACTATCTTGGCGGCATAGACTGGATAGGCTCCTTCCGCAGCTGTGGTGATGTACTCGAAATGTACGAACTGTTTCTGTTTGTGCTTCAGCACTGCATTGCGACCTTCGTTCCTCTTCTTAGGAAACCCATAAACCTCCCTAGCCTTCCATCCTATCTCACCTCCTTTCACAATAGAAAAGTCCAAGCCTATCAACGTGCTGTGCTAACCGATAATGAGGTGGATTGGCTCCAGTATAAGGCAATTTCCGATAAATTTCAAAAAAAGCTCTACAAGTATAATGTTTCAGTTGAAAAGAAAGTTATCAAATCTAATAACAGGGCCGCTTTTTACAAATTCTTAAACTTTCGTGTCCGTCAGAAAGAAAAAGTGGATGCACTCAAGAAACACGATGGCTCAGTTGCGTTCACAGATTTTGACAAAGCCGAAATGCTAGCTGATGTATTTGAGAAAGTTTATGTTGGTGATAGCTCTTCTGACAGCTCCCCTCTTGATACCGACCCCATCCCTGCTATGACAGACTCAGTATGGTTCTCCCGCCATCAAATACTCGAACTCATTTCACAGTGGAAAGCTTGTTCTTCTATGACACCTGATGGCATTCCTTTTATCTTCTTGAAGAAGGTAGCCGTTAACCTTGCTACTCCTCTTGAATTTTCTTTTCAATCTGATGTTTGTCCATGCAGTAGTTCCACCCAGTTGGCGCCACGCATATGTCGTACCCATTAAGAAAAAATCTCCAGGTTCTGACCCACATAACTATAGGCCTATCAGCATCACTTCTTTCTTTTGCAGACTGTTCGAAAAGATCCTTAAAAAAGCAATCATAACTCACTTGGAATCCAAAGGAGTTCTTTCCACTCACCAGCATGGGTTCAGGGAGCATAAGTCTACAGTTACACTGATGTTGGAGTCCCTCAATGACTGGACTTCTGAGCTTCGATAATAAGAAAAACGTGGATGTTATATATTTTGACTTCGAAAAAGCTTTTGATAAGGTCATCCATTCTGTTTTATTGCATAAGCTCGTGCACGTTGGAATTCATTATAGAATCACGAACTGGATTGAAGAATTTCTTAAACAGCGTACTTTCCAAGTGGTGATTAATGGACACTTCTCCGAGGTTAAGAAGGCTCCCAGCGGTGTTCCTCAGGGTAGTGTCTTATCGCCGGTTTTGTTCAACATTTTTGCATTCGATTTACCCCACTTGGTAGACGCTACTGGTGTAAAAGTCAAAATGTTCGCGGATGATCTGAAGATTTATGGTGCGGTTGATACACATTCTTTCCCTTCTAAACTTCAAGAAGCTATCGATGTAATTGCAAGATGGTCCAGTCGTAACTCTCTCCCGCTTTCTATCCATAAAACTAAGGTGCTTCATTTAGGACAAACTAACCCAAAAATACAGTACAGCATAAATAGTGGTATCCTTGATACAACTTCTTCAATCAAAGATTTGGGTTTCCTCATTGACTCCAAATTGTGCTTTGATCAACATCTGAAGAGCTTGGTTACAAAAGCAGAGCATAGGGTCCACTTGCTTTTCAAATCGATCAAATCCAATGATCCCGAGTTACTCCTAAGAGCCTATAAAATATATGTTCGCTCAGTTTTAGAATATGGCACCTGCATATTCTTTCCCCAAGTAAAACCTATGTGAACAGACTAGAAAAGATACAGAATAATTTCACCAGAAAGTTATTCCTCAGGGCACTGGGTTTCTCCTACAGTAGCATTCCTCGAGGACTGATAAGGAACAAAATACTTGGTCTCGAACCGTTGCAACTGAGGATGAGAGGAATGACATCATCATGGTTTATAACATCATTAACTCAAGAGTTCATTTGGACAGACACGCATTCTATGACTTGGTCCATTCTCGGACTAGGGGTGAGAACTCAAGCTTGTATTTCGGCAACCCCACTCTTCGGTTGGGCGCAGGTTTTTCACGTTCCGAGCGGGAATGGAGTATGCTAAAATGAGTAAGGGCCTCCCCGTTCCAGCTTCTTTCTGTCAATTCAAAAAAGCGGTATCTCTCTATCTGAATCAGGGCAAATAAGTTTTGTTGCTTATAACATATTACCTCCTTTTTCTGTTCCGTTTTATTGCTGTTATGTCTTAATTTTTCAAGTTTTGTTTTGTATTCTCCTTTTTCATTGTTTGTTTAACACATGTGAAGAACATGTAATAAATTGAAATTGAAATTGGTGTCATGCAATATAGAAAGAGTTCCTAGCATTGACTGGCGGACTTCCTCCCTTTTATCAGTTTAGAGCTTATGCGATCGCCTATCAAGAGCGAAGGTCGGAGAAGGGGAAACTGACCTAGTGGAAGACAGGCGGACCCCCTAGGGAGCGAACCAACGGCAATTCACATCGATGGATAGCCCCGGCGATCTCACATGGCCTTCCTTTCGGCGCAGTTGCCGCTCACTGACTATCTAATCACTCGTGTGATTAGAGCAGAGAAAGGGCTAGCGTTGAAGAGGGCAGAACTATGAGAGTCACACCAATATGGGAACCAAAGTGCAAGGAAGGGGTCCCACTTCTCGGGTTTCGTGCCATTCCCTCGGTTTTCCTTCTTT
>MU868469.1:60413-76823 GCA_036418205.1 Ostertagia ostertagi | reverse complement strand
GGTTTTTCTGATCGGCCGCCAAGTCACAGTTGTTGTACGGAGTGAGTTTTCTCAACCGCACCGCTTCATGCAATGTGATAGGACATATCTTTTTTAAGCTTTTTTTTGCTCTAATTTACCACGTCTTTGGGTTTCACTTCCATCATGAATAAGGTCCAGTTTTAGGCCTACGTCACAACCTGTTCAATCCACGGAAATTCCAAATTACTATCCAGGAAAAATTCCCCTTAAAATGATGATGAAATAAATCAGACCTTTTTCAGACCTACCATTAGTCACTACTTTTTTTGCACGTTAGATCAGTTTTCGAACGTTTCAGCGCTAAAAAATTTTGTGGGTAATTGCAACGTGATAGCTCTTTTGTTAGACCCTAAGTTGGGGTGGAAAAACCAAATTTGGTTGAAAAGCGACGCGACTTTTTTAGGAGCCTAGGAGCGGGCTCCTTGGAGGATGACATGTTTGATTAATGGTCATATCACTGATCGATTTCTCTTAGTGGAAAACAGCGTTAAAGGTAGTTGATGGTTTCGCCAAGTTTCGTAGACCACACCTCCCATTTAGCAAGTTCGAAATTCAACAAGTTTGCGATAAAAAGAAGTGAACGGTTTTGAACAGCGGGTAATCCTTTTTAAACGGTATGTGATATTACGCAGATGAAATGTCCACCTCCAGAAAAGCGACATTACTCACCTAATGCAATAGCTTCAAAGTCAAGAGGAAAACATGGTTTTCCAAAATCAAAAATCTTAAGTGAAAATATGATTTCCTGCAGAACTGGCGCTTCAAAACTTCGGGAACTTTCTGGTGAGAATCCAGTTGAGGGCCACTTCATTATATTCCCTCCCATTAGAGGCCGTGAAATCCGCCTCTAAGGGCATTCTCCCCTTAAACGCGTGTTTCACGGTGAAAAGGTAGCTTACTGGGAATAACGATAAAGCTGGTCAGTGGAGCAGGAGTGACTAAGAATGAAGAACGGTCCGGTACCCGACTAACGGGATCTCTTCCTTCCGTTGGATTCCACTTAGATGAGATTCTCGTCCTTGTCCCCTTTCTGCTATCTAATCACTTGCCAAGTATAGACCTTTAGCAAGTGATTAGAGTACCTCAAAGGAAGCGATCACGCTGGCGTGGAGGTAGGGTTTTAGTGACAATGACGCCTTATCTCGCCGTTTATAAGGCGACACTGCCACTGAAATAACACCTGCTGCCTCATTTGGCAGGATCCCTACCCATTCCGATACGTGACATTCCTTATCATCCGAGCAGGATTTATGTTGACAACTTCCTCCAAAGCAAGATTCCACGATGAAAGTGAGGGTAAAAGAAGGGGATAACCTTGTGAGAGACAGGCGGGTCACTTAGAGGCAAAGCCCGAAATTAGTCCGATCAGTAGGAAGGATACCTCGAAGTAAACTGTAAGTTCGTACCTACTAGATCACTCCAGCTTCGTCGCAAAAATTGCGCGGTTAGGGCGCTAATCCTTACGGGCCTGCAACCATCGACCCTTGTTGCAACGCTTCCCACCCATCGCGTTGATGTAGAGATCAGCGTGCTCTCTCGTGTGCTTTGTCTTCTTTGATCGCCCTGTCTCGCCATGGCACCACATCTTACTAAGGTAAAGGTCTAATTTTAGTATGTTCCATGTCCGGTCTTCTTGAAACCTGGGCATTCCGATTATTTCTTGCTTCTGTTTAGCCTTCCAGGTTTGATATGGTGGAACACTTTATTGGTCGACGTTTCGAACAAATCGTCGTTTTCAAGACCTAAAAATTGGTTCGAAGCTCTAGTTTGTAGCCTATCCGCTCACACCCCACTAGTACCAAATGTTACGCTTCTCAGTAATCTCAAACCAAGATAAGTTCCAGCTAAAACCAACCTCTTACGGCTCCACCAGTACTGGGTCCCGCTCGGTTCCGTGGACAGCTGACGAAAAATGAGACACCCTCACTCAAACGTAGTACGTGCAGTGCGTGATGATCTCACAATTCGCATAAGGGAATGAAAGGCAGGAATTCACTCGTGACGGCCATGCACTCATTTCGGTTGTTCAGCTTTGGATTTCGCACACGGATGTAGAACGCTTCTAACATTTTTCTAGCACCGACATCATGTTCCTGGGTCAGGATTTTACATTCTATATCAAAGTCATTGCCCGCATGTTTTTCAAACCGGTGCTTGCCAAGCGGAGTAAGAAGGCTTCCACGTCTTTTCCCAGCCAGGTGTTCTTTAACGCGTATACCTAACATCCTGCCTGTTTCCCAATATACGCTTCGCCACAGGTTGAACATTGAAGTTGGTATACAGTTCCTCTCAATGTGCAATCTCCATGCCTTCCATATGGACAAACAATGCAGTTTTGTGTAGTGCATGTACGATCGTATAACCTATTGCGGATTAGCAGATGTTTAATATTGCTTTTGGTACGTTAATCAAAACTACGTCGTTAGCTAAATCCGCTCGTGATATGCACTGCCGTATTGCTGCACTAATCCTATCTGATATGAAAGGCAATTGGAGAATCGCCATGTCCTCGCGATTTCTCGCGGTATGCCCTGGCGTGTCTTCGCGATTTCTCGCGGAATGTCTTCGTGAGCCTGATCCTCCGGTTGAGTTCCATAGCCATTCGCCTTTGTGATATCAGAAGCTAGCTTACGTGACTCATCTCGCTCCATTTCGCCTGTACAAACTCCAACAGCTGTTTTGTACATGTTTCGAACAACCGCACTTTTTACAGCGCTGGGGTGTGCAGACTTTCGCATGGAGTAGGATGTTCTTTGAGCTGCTTTTCCTGTACCACTTCACACTATACGTTCCGTTCGAGATTTTTATCTGTGTATTCAAGTAAGGTAGCCAACCATTCGTGTGGAGCTTCTCTCGTGAACTTTATGTACTGCGACTGTTGATTGAGAATGTTGAATAATTCGTCCATTTCGAGCTGCGTTGAAGTAATTACGCAGCAGTCGTCAATATATCGGCAGTACATAATGGGCATGCGTGCTAGCACCGGTCGTTCTATTCTACCCATAAAGCAGATAGCTAGGACCGGTGCTAGACGTTGGCCCATTGCAAGTCCTCGGTTTGTGAGAAATATTGTCCACTCCACTTGAAAATGTTACAGCTCAGGCATTCCTTTACCAGTGTCATTATGTGCACTTTGCTCAACCCGAACGTCACAATTCGTGCATTATGCTCATCCAGCATTTCAGAAAGTGCTTGGAGAGCTTCGTTGTTGTTCTACGTTCGTATAGAGCGCAGTTACATCAAATGACTCTACCACACAGTTTTCTTGAAATCTGCAGGAACGTAGTCGATCAAGAAATTCTCTGGTGTTAGGTAAGTGTGAGGGTACATATCGGATGAGTTGACCAACAATTTTGTTGAGAAACCATGAAATGCGGTCTGTTGGTCCTCCCACACAGCTAATGATAGGTCGTATTTTGTAATCGCTAGCATTACCGAGTGTTTCTCCGTTCGCTAGCTTGTGAGTCTTGATCAGGCTGTAAAACACCGGGCACGAGGAGTATCCAACTTCAATCTTCTTATAATTCCTTCATCTAACCCTGCCGACTTCCCTACTGACCTCCACGCAGCGTTCAACCTGTGGCATTGGGTGAGAAACTCTTTCTCTGTAGTGCGACTGTAGACAGAGGTGTCACTCAGGTGGAGTTCTGTAATTTCGCGATCTAGTATACGAGGTGAAACTACGAACTCTCCCCCTTTGTCGCTTACAGATAGGCGGATCTCATTATTTGCTACACGTTCTCGGATCTCCTGGAGCCCTTCCCACTGTGCGTTTGTGATGTTTTGAAACCTCTCTCGTCTGTGCCTGTTGAAAACTTCAAGCACTCCCGAAGAGAGAACTCGAAATTTTACGTCAGCCTCCGGGAAAGGTGTAGGTTCTTTGTAAAACGAACGTGGGAAAGGGATTGGAGTCAGCAAAGATCTCTCAGAGTTTGCATTCACTTGCTGTTGTGCATTACGATGAGCATTCCTTCTGAGTTGATCTCTGAGTTTGTGGAGCCCTATCACTACTTGGCGAAATGTAGAAGGTCCAACTCCCTGTGCTATTGAAAATGATGGCCCGAGGCTAAGCAAATCCAAAGCGTTTTGCGAAACCACTGCATTGCCTATCACAGTAACCCTGACCTGATTTTGAATGTTCACTTCGTGAGCGGTCATATCCTGAGATTGGTGAACCACCAATTCATCAACTCATTCGCCAAGTAGTGATAGGGCTCCACAAACTCAGAGATCAACTCAGAAGGAATGCTCATCGTAATGCACAACAGCAAGTGAATGCAAACTCTGAGAGATCTTTGCTGACTCCAATCCCTTTCCCACGTTCGTTTTACAAAGAACCTACACCTTTCCCGGAGGCTGACGTAAAATTTCGAGTTCTCTCTTCGGGAGTGCTTGAAGTTTTCAACAGGCACAGACGAGAGAGGTTTCAAACATCACAAACGCACAGTGGGAAGGGCTCCAGGAGATCCGAGAACGTGTAGCAAATAATGAGATCCGCCTATCTGTAAGCGACAAAGGGGGAGAGTTCGTAGTTTCACCTCGTATACTAGATCGCGAAATTACAGAACTCCACCTGAGTGACACCTCTGTCTACAGTCGCACTACAGAGAAAGAGTTTCTCACCCAATGCCACAGGTTGAACGCTGCGTGGAGGTCAGTAGGGAAGTCGGCAGGGTTAGATGGAAAATTAATAAGAAGATTGAAGTTGGATACTCCCTCGTGCCCGGTGTTTTACAGCCTGATCAAGACTCATAAGCTAGCGAACGGAGGAGAACATTCGGCTAATGCTAGCGACTACAAAATACGACCTATCATTAGCTGTGTGGGAGGACCAACAGACCGCATTCTCGTGGTTTCTCAACAAAATTGTTGGTCAACTTCTCCGTATGTACCCTCACACTTACCTAACACAAGAGAATTTCTAGATCGACTACGTTCCTGCAGAATCAAGAAAACTGTGTAACAGAGTCATTTGATGTAACTGCGCTCTATACGAACGTAGACAACAACGAAGCTCTCCAAGCACTCTCTGAAATGCTGGATGAGCATAATGCACGAATTGTGACGTTCGGGTTGAGCAAAGTGCACATAATGACACTGGTAAAGGAATGCCTGAGCTGTAACATTTTCAAGTGGAGTGGACAATATTTCACACAGAACCGAGGACTTGCAATGGGCAACGTCTAGCACCGGTCCTAGCTATATGCTTTATGGGTAGAATAGAAAGACCGGTGCTAGCACGCATGCCCATTATGTACTGCCGATATATTGATGATTGCTGCGTAATTACTTCAACACAAGCTCGAAATGGACGAATTATTCAACATACTCAATCAACAGTCGCAGTACATAAAGTTCACGAGAGAAGCTCCACACAATGGTTGGCTACCTTACTTGAATACACAGATAAAAGTCTCGAACGGAACGTATAGTGTGAAGTGGTACAGGAAAAGCAGCTCAAAGAACATCCTACTCCATGCGAGTCTGCACACCCCAGCGCTGTAAAAAGTGCGGTTATCCGAAACATGTACAAAACAGCTGTTGGAGTTTGTACAGGCGAAATGGAGCGAGATGAGTCGAGAAAGCTAGCTTCTGATATCACAAAGGCGAATGGCTATGGAACTCAACTCGGAGGATCAGGCTCACGAAGACATTCCGCGAGAAACCGCGAAGACACGCCAGGGCATACCGCGAGAAATCGCGAGGACATGGCGATTCTCCAATTGCCTTTCATATCAGATAGGATTAGTGCAGCAATACGGCAGTGCATATCACGAGCGGATTTAGCTAACGACGTAGTTTTAGTTAACGTGCCAAAAAGCAATATTAAACATCTGCTAATCCGCAATAGGTTGTACGATCGTACATGCACTACACAAAACTGCATTGTTTGTCCATATGGAAGGCATGGAGATTGCACATTGAGAGGAACTGTATACCAACTTCAATGTTCAACCTGTGGCGAAGCGTATATTGGGGAAACAGGCAGGATGTTAGGTATACGCGTTAAAGAACACCTGGCTGGGAAAAGACGTGGAAGCCTTCTCACTCCGCTTGGCAAGCACCGGTTTGAAAAACATGCGGGCAATGACTTTGATATAGAATGTAAAATCCTGACCCAGGAACATGATGTCGGTGCTAGAAAAATGGCTTTATTTCATCATCATTTTAAGGGGAATTTTTCCTGGATATAATTTGGAATTTCCGTGGATTGAACAGGTTGTGACGTAGGCCTAAAACTGGACCTTATTCATGATGGAAGTGAAACCCAAAGACGTGGTAAATTAGAGCAAAAAAAAGCTTAAAAAAGATATGTCCTATCACATTGCATGAAGCGGTGCGGTTGAGAAAACTCACTCCGTACAACAACTGTGACTTGGCGGCCGATCAGAAAAACCGAATTCAAAAAGAAATACGGCAAGGCTCTTTGAATGTACATCAATAGGAGCTTTCACAAGAGGTCACAAGAGTATGGAGATATACCACTGTTCGATTTCTTCTAGTGGATAAGAATAAGTAAGGACAACAGTAGATAAGCTGCTCTAGCCAACCCCCAACTTCAATGAACACAGAGGTGGCTGAGGCAGTTGTAAGCCTTCTGTCAACCAAAAGGTGTACGTGAGATTGACAAGCATAGCCTGTGCAGTACTATGTCTTGGTCAGTCTTCCAAAGGAAAGAAAGGAAAAAGAGATGCTATCATTCATGAGTAATCGTCGTTTTTTGTTCCGTTCGTAAGTAGGAATCATTGCTAATGTTTCCTTCTTTGGCTTTTTCTAGGTGTTGAACGACTTCCGGAAGAGAGTGGGGTAGCAGGGCTTCTTTTAATGAAAATTTCGCGGGGTTAATCAAGTTTTCCACTTTTCTCAGAGTCGTTTCATGAACTTCGGCCTCTAGAGGGAGGGTGGGGTTAGGGGTGGTAGTCGTTTTCCAAAATTTCCTTCTGCATCTCGTCTTACCCTGACGTAGGCTCACCAATAAAAGCACATGAACGACACTATAGTTGGTATTCTTACGAAATAGCTCCATTCTATCGTAACTAAAAATACTAGTGTATAATAGAACTCTTGAAATCAGATTGTAGCCTCTCGATCTTTGTCTTTTCCTTAGTGGAATCTCCTTACACTAATGTTGTTCTCTTGGTGTTTGATGTATTGCGTGCAGCCAGCAAAGGTTGCGCAGTTGTCGACCCCAGTCAGCAAGAATCCAGGTATACTTGTCTTTTTCCGCAGTTGTCCACTGATGCACGATTATGTAATGCACGTCCAACACAGAACAGTGAATAATTTATCCAGAGCTTTCGACATAATCATTTCCTGCACACTAAATATTCCGTCCCCAATACTGGAGGACATGACATAGAGATCCAATCAACTTCGATGGGCTTAGTTCCATCTATATTCCATATATTCGCAAATATCTGCAACACAATCCCTAATGGACGATGATAGGCAAGTAGCGAGGGAAAGCTACAAGCAAAATTGCACATTACTGAGAAAACATTGAAACTTGAGTTTTGGTTCTGAATTGAGTGGAGTGTAAGGGTGAGTCATGTAATGACAAGGTTGGACTGAGATATGCGCGGTTTTTGCAGAGATCTTAATCTGGATCAGGGTGAAAATCGTGTCGAGTAAATGGCCGCGTCTTTACGCCCCCTCCCTCCCTCATGGCGTTTCCGATTCTACCCCTTCTTATTCCCCGCAAGTGGGTTATTAGCGAAAATTTCACTTTTCATGCAGGCATGCAGCGCCGCCGTACTTTACATGTAGGCATGCGGCGCCGCCACGCTAATGCTCCGCGACTCAAATTCTAAACCTGGTTTTGTACAGTAGTGAAATCAAAGGACCGACGCATTCTGCAGAATAGAAATTGTTGAAAAACAACATGAAATTTGTTCAAGAATGCTGAGTGCTGGGCAGTACGCGCAGTCAGCCATCATGTTTCCAAGTTCAAGTCTTGCTTGAAGCAGAAACGCACAAACCAGTCAAAACGGAAAAGATCGTTTATATTGCACACTGGAAACTGGAAACAAACGAACCTGTGATGGACGAGTAGAAAAGGAAAAACAAGGAATTGACTCCTGTAAAACTCGGGAATCGGGGGGAGGGGCACGCGATGTCGCAGCACTCTTTTCTCTGCTGCTCCGGAGCTTAGTCCCATATGGCGCATTTCGAAACTGCCACGTTAGGAGGAAAAATTAAGTGTCACTGTGACGCTCTAGAGGATCATATGAACAGCGCCATCGCGTGCCCCACTTCGCCAAAGCCGCATTTCACGTAGGCCGATGTCGTACTTTGCGGATGGAGCAATTCGCTAGCAAATCGCTGGATCCGAGCGTTGCGCCAGCGAATCGAACGTTGCACCAGCGAATCGAACTTGCCAGCGAATCGAACGATGCACCAGCGAGTCGAACTATGTACCAGCGAGTCGAACTAGGTACCAGCGACTCAATAGTGGCGGGACCCAACGTTCAAAGGAAGTCCCGCCACTTTTAAACAGTATCCTTGTACAGTGACACTGCATAAAAGTGGGGGACTTTCTTCGAAGTTGGGTCATGCTTCTGTTGAGCATGCATCCGACGCTCACGTGGAAGGCCTGATGATGCAAGCTAGGAATATCAAGTACGACCGAGACGAGGAAGCACCGCCCGTTACACGCCGCTTTCGATACTGGAGAAGAAGTGTCCCTCGGATCCTGCGATAGCAAAGGGCTTGACAATGTGAGTGTCCTCGTCAACACGATGCGAATCGGAAGTTTGAGACTGAGAAGATGGTGAGCAACTCCTGCTTTGACAATCTTCGCCGTCTACGCGCCTACATCTGTTTACGAGGAAAAAAATCATTATTCTATACCATAAGCACCGCACGCAACCGCGCGCATCACATGGTTGACTTCAGTGAAACTGATCTCACTGAAGATTATCGCGTTGTGTGCGCAGTTACCTTCGTAAACTTTGACATCGAACTCGAATGTTTTGGCGATCCAATAATTTTTTCGCTATTAGCATCGGTGTGGTAATGATGCGAACCAATCACCGAACAATATCGTTAGTGCCTACCTCTGATTTGAAATTCACTATAAGTCCAAGTCCAGATAGTTAGGCTGCTCAGCAAGTTCTAATTTTTTTGGTGAAGAATTAGAAATGGAACTTGATCACTTGCTGAGCCTCTTGTCTAGTTGGACTGAGTGCACACAATTGTCGCTACTTCTATCAGCACAGTTTTCGCTAAATACCACTTTCTGTCACTCACCATCAGCACCCCGCCACATGATTGTTTGAACACCTGGAGACATCTGGATTCAGACGCCACTTATCGATCCTTATCATCTTTTATCGAATCATACCACTCACCATCAGTATTCTCGTCCGATCCCCCTACCACATGGAAGAGTCCAAGTACCACTGTCACCGTGAAGACTACAACGAAAATGGCAGTGTTCACACTTGACGCCCCTTATCAGTTCTTATCAGTTGCTACCATTTTCTTTCACCCACCTTCTTGGTCCCCGCCTCACCCCACATAATATACATGAGTGCAACATATCACTGCCAACTGCGAAGAACACAACAAAACTGGTGTCCTTGGCATTCCGGACGCAAGCTATCAGCTCTTATCAGTTGCTATCACCTTTTTCCGCTCTCTGTTCAGTTCCCGTCAAACGACACATAACTTCTATGAGTGCAAACTCTTCACTATCATCGTGAACAGCGTAACGAATTAGTGACCTGGGCATCCCGACGCCCGCTACCAGCTCTTATCAGTGGCAATCAATTCCGATCACCCCTCATCAATGTTCGTATCAGCCCCCTATATGCCTCAAACAACGCTCTGGATTAAAAGTCAGTGAAGTTATCAATTCATGGTCGGACAGAGAGGCAGACATATACGCACAACTGCTTAGCCACTTATATGTACACCAGATTGGTCCCCCGTCAACCTGCCGGGACCTTCCTTTCCTGCGCAAGCTTTCTATCCTCCGCTATGGTCCCTTCCTCCTGTGACACCAACACCTCGTGGAGTGACGCGTATGCAACAAAAAGGAGTTTCGGGCACTAGAGGGCATCGCCCATAATCATGACATGGCGGTAAGACGACATATCAGTTCTTACTATACCTTAGATCTGTTGGCGATTGGTTTTCCACCTCCCATCCTTCCCTGCTCCCTCACCCGCCCCAGCAGCAGCTCCAGCACCAAGTGGAATGACCGTAAGTGTGCTCAGTAGGTGTTTATATAGCCGTAGGGTGTTATCACAATTATCCTATTACAAAGCACTGATAGTTCAGCCAGGTTTAGCTCAAAACACTCCTAAACACTGCGAATCACTCGGTCCTGAAAGCGATTTGTTCATTTTTTATTAGGCTTATTTCTCACTTCATTTTGCGTACGGACATACATACATACAGTAGCGGTCAAATTCATTTTCGATCTAGCGTAGCCAATAGACAATGAAAATTTCCTAAATTGACGTATTATATGCAGAATCAAGTGTAGATTACGAAGAGCAACATAATTTTTTGAAAACGAGAATCGCAATTTGAAAAATACGAATTTTTATAAGAAATGGCGCGTCAAAAGTTTGGAAACTTCTCAATTCCAAGCGAATTCGGCAAAATAGCTCTCGAATCCACATGATAAATTAGTTATTCGATGAGTAGCTGTGAATTTCTATGTCAGCGTCGTTTTTATTGACATGGAGTTGATTATAAAATAATTTTAGGACTTTTAAGTCGAACCCTACACACTGTGAACTAAATCACATTGTTTGGTGGGATTCTTAACTGGAATGTGGGTTGAGCGACATGCCAGTTCTTCCGTGGGATGTAGAACTCAATTAGACTTTAGATCTTGACTTGGTCGCTTCATAACAGCTTCTTTTTCTGGGTTTAGGAAGGCGGCAGTGAGGAGGTAGGCCTGCATTGGGTCATTTCCGCGATAGAAAACCCATCTTTTCCGGCTAGTTCTGACTATCGAAGGGAAGCATTGTATTTCTACAGACTATCTTGTACTTAGCCCAACCCACATTTCGCTGGATACATAGAACTGGGAATCGCCGAATGGTCGGACACATCTTCATCCATGACAATACTTCCACTATTTCTGCTTCGGAGTCTGTTCGCTAGAATCAGGTTTCCTGTTGATAGAACACTTCACAGGGTCCACAACTCACATTTCGCAAGTTTTGGGAAGATAGAGATTTCATTCGTCGCTTAGGGCAAGGTTTGCCTCTCGTATTCGTCCCATGTTTGCCGTTAGTGTGCAGAAGTGTGCAAGTTGGGATATCCTGCTCTTGGAGCCGAACTATGGTTTCTTATTGTGGCATCATAATAGCATCATCATCGCATCCGTAATATTTATCAGGTCGTGGCCGATGTTGTGCTGTGCTTGGACTTTCATATGATTAGGAAAAAAACCAGAAAAAGTTGTCTCTTAGTTGGGGATGTCGGGGGTACGGGACGTGCCAACCACCCTTCGAAGTATTTGAGGAGGCCAATTTCTTGTGAGGATACTTTTTTGTGAATGATCATTCTTCTTATGCTTACTCGACTCCAATAACGCTAGAAACATTCGATAATATTGCTTCCGTAGAGACTGAACTACTAAGAAACAATTTCAATTTCGTATTCCGGATTGTAGGGTTTAAAAAAGGACCTCCCATGGAAAAACTGCTTCCTTTGCATATGAATTCATTTTGAAATTACACATTACTCAATGGTTGAACTAAAATTAACAGAAACAAGTAAACATTGAAGAGTCATAATGATGAGGGAAACAAAAAGTTTCCAAACTTTTGACGCGCCATTACTTAAAAAAATCTTATTTCTCAAATATGATTATAGGTTTTTGGAAATTATTCTTCCCGTCGTATTCTGAACTTGATTTTGTATGTAATATCTAAATTTGAGACAATTTCGTTATGTGTCGGCCGCACGAGATCAAAAATAAGAATGATCAAACTTTTGACCGCTACTGTACATACCGACATACATACAGACCGACACATCAAGTTAGCGGTTCATAAAATAGAAGGATAGGAGATGGAATTGGATGAGTTGCACATGCAGGCAAGATCATACATTCTTCAAGGTCTTCGTCGGCGACTTCAGCTCTAAGATTTGAGATTTGAGACGTACGTTTCAGATTCAGCTCTCTCGCTATCTCAAGCATGAAGTTGCTTCAGGTGTGAGTTGATGATGGACGTAGATCCCCCACCGTGTATTTCAGGCCCTCGGCTTGCAGTCAGTGTTTCGCGCAGTTTCAGGTAAGAAACCGATCCGATGGCGCAGGGGTGTCGTGAAATCGCTAGATGCTTATTTATTGTAAGTGTATGGTCATTCTTAGTCGGAAAACCTGCTAACTTTGTACCATTATTCATTCACCTGCTCCCTTCGCTACAAACTTACTCCCCTGCGTCCATCAGGCCTTGGTTCCCTAGAGAGAATGGCGGACCTACTAAGCTTGGGCTGGTATCCGATGCCCCAAGCAGGGTCAACCTGCGTTGCGCAAAGAACAACGAGGGGGTCGTATTCAGCCGACCGAAAAGGGAGGGGGTCGTATCCACAGACGGGCTGCAAGACGGCTTGAAAAGTGCAGTGTCCGGGAGTGCACTTTCAGCCTCTAATGTTCTCCAGGAGCTCTGCACGCTGTCGGAGAGTCACACAGACATGAGCTCCATGGGAGCATTAAAGCATGCAGAGCACTATAAGTCTCACCATCAGCTTATTATCCTTAATCGACGCTATCCGGACGGCGCTTTTGCTCCGCGGCATAGATCAAGAGTACAATAGACAATAGCCAAAAACTTTGTTACAGTGTAGTGCAAAAACATGGTCTGTCTTCGATGATGAAACATTCCTGAAATCCCGAGGAGAACAAAGTGTAGAGCAGTTCATGGGAAAGTGAAACAAGAGTGCCATATAACAGCACAATGCAACTCAATCAGGATACTAACACCTTCTTCAGGAAAACAGAAGACTTTCAAATGCGAGTGCGAATTCTGCCCACAGATAGGTGCACGGCGTATACCCGAGCAGGCGTTTTCCCATAAAAACGCCTCCTCTGTCAGCGGCCGTAAGCAGACAAACTTTCTGAAGAGAGTTTCGATGCTTTCAAATAAAATCTAAGCGAAACAAAGTGTAGCGAATTTGCTGAATTGAGTTCTAGAGACGCCGTAGGAAAATTGAGGCAGAAAAGAATTTCAGGAAAATTTCACAGTTGTTATGAAGTACTCTTCGAGTGGATTCCAACAATCTTTACCGCTTCTCATCACATTAATTTGAAGGAAGTTATGGGCCTTTGAAGACTGCATAGTCGCGGTCCAGGAAAATGGCTTGAAAAAAATCAAGGTGGAAAAACGGAACAACGGGACTATTTTTTGAGCGAGTGATTATTTCAAGAAGTTTTAGCACTTATTCGAAAGCTCTAATCTTCTAGTTTCTAATTAGCCTTAGACATCTGCAAAAAGTTGAGTATGAAGAAAGTTATTAACGTTTGAATGTCGAAAACTCGCGCCTTCTCAAAAATCGGACCCCAAACCACCCAAGAACGGAACAACGTTCATGTTCATTGTGTCGAGCAGCACATCCACGGTAACTCAAAGCTCCAAAAACCCTCTCACCTTCGTTGGACTTGGGAGTCACCTGATGGACAGTTCCATAATGAGATAGACCACATCATCTTCAATCGGTTTGCCTGACCAACGTCGCTGTTGTTCCAAAGTTCTATGCGGATTCGTCTTTTCCGCACAAGAGTTCACATTTCGATGCGTTCTGAGAGAGTTCAGAGAGCAGAGCCGTAGGACATTCATCAACTGAGACCGCTTTACTTTCCTTGCAAGCTTATGGGAGGATTCCGTCATCGAAAACATCGACGAGGAATACCATCGGCTCGTTGAACATCTTCACGATTGTGGCAGGAAGGCAGAGAGTTTGAAAGTCACCAAGGGACGTCTGTCTCCGGAAACTCTCGAACTGATACGCCAGCGTGGAGCCGCACGAGCTGCAGGCAATCACCGACTCACGTCCGAGCTTGCGAAGCTATGCAGAGAGGCGATAAAGGAAGATCTCAAGGAGCGAAGAGCAGCAGTATTAGCTGAAGCAGCAGAGGCTGGGAGGAGCATCCGCAATGCCCGCCGAAGCTTTGCCAGCTACAAGACCAAGATGACCTGCCTCCGACGTCCGGATGGAACACATGCATCCCGAAGGGCAATGGAGAAAGTCATCCACGACTTCTACTTGGATCTCTTCGATAGCCATGTCCATCTGCCTACTTATCAAACAGGATGGATACGTCGTCCCCTCAGTTCTCTCTTCCGAAGTCCGACACGCCATCAAGTCGGTGAAGAAATGTACAGCATGCGGTCTCGTGGATGAACCGTAACATCTGAAGAATACATAGCCAACTATCATTAAAACTCTGGCTGGACTATTTTTGACTTGTTTTTGTTTGTTAACTGTTTGCACTGGAGTCATCTATCAACAGGATCGGCAGAATACTGGATGAAGGACAGCCATGCGAGCAAGCAGGGTTCGAAGAGGGTTCAGCACGATCGACCATATCCACACGGTTACGAGACTCATTGAAGTTTCACGAGAGTACAAGATGCCGCTTTGTCTCACGTTCATCGACTTGAAGAAGGCCTTCGACTCTGTGGAGACAGAAGCGGTCATCGAAGCCTTGGGCAACCAGGGCGTCCCTACTCAGTACATCAAGATTCTTCGTGAGCTCTACAGCAACTTTACGACCAGAATCTCACCATTCAAGGAGGTCATCATCGACGTCAAGAGAGGGGTTCGACAGGGCGACACCATCTCGCCCAAACTCTTCAGCGCCGCTCTCGAGAACGTCATGCGTCAACTGGAATGGGAAGACATGGGAGTGAAGGTCGACGGCCGGCAACTACACCACCTTCGTTTTGCTGACGACATCGTTCTTATAACGCCGAACATCGAGCAAGCGGAGCGAATGCTGGCTGATTTCGACTGCGCCTGTGGTAAGGTTCGGTCTGCAGCTGAACCTAACGAAGACGATGTTTATGAGAAACGGATTGGTTCCTGATGCCCCATTCACGCTCAACGGAACGAACATCACCGAATGCTCCAGCTACGTGTACCTAGGTCGGGAAATCAATATGATGAACGACCTAGCTCCAGAGCTGAGCAGGAGGAAACGAGCGGCTTGGGGAGCGTACAAGAACATCGAGGGAGTAGTGAAGAAGACGAAGAACATCCGGCTCCGTGCCCACCTCTTCGATTCCGCTGTCCTTCCTGCCCTAACCTACGCCTCAGAGACTTGGACTCTGCGCAGGCAGGACGAGCATGCGGTCAGCGTTATCCAACGCGCTGTCGAGAGGACGATGCTAGGAGTAACCCTATACACGCAAGTGCAGAGGGGAATCCGGAGTTCCGAACTACGCCAACGATCGAAGATCAGGGACGCTGCCGTTTTCGCCAAGGAATCGAAGATAAGGTGGGCCGGACACGTCATGCGATTTTGCGATGACCGTTGGACCAGAGCGGTTACCGACTGGATCCCTCGGGACGTCAAACGAACCTCTGAACGACCGCCGGCTTAAATACAATGTTCATACAATGTTACGAAAGCTCTGATCGAAAGGAGCTCTACTGCTCCTTGAGCGGCGGATTCATTGGACCACTCTAGCATGCGACAGGGACGAATGGAGATGTTGCTAACGTCCGCTTGAGCAAATCGATGATCAAGCGGAACTACAGTTGACAGGTGATCCCGGCCCATTCCGCATTAATAGTTTCGCATTCGTGTGCAAGAATCACCCGTCTGAAGCTGAGGCATGCCTTTGAAACGGAACTGATGACATTCTGCTATATTCATTCAAATGTTTCTATCTGAAAATCAATTCATTTCATTTTTCATAATAGCGCTCAATGCTAATGACATCAGAAGAATTTGCTAGGGGAACGTGGTGCGCAATTCGAGCTCAGGAAGGCTCTCGACAGATTGTGGACCATTACTTCATTATCTAAGACCACTTTCTGCCGGGGGAGGAGGCGCTCTTCTCGTGGCATGCACGAGCAGTGTAGCAGCGGCCGATGGAAGGGTGCGGCGAAAAGGTGTGGTATTCACTGTGAGAATAATGCAACAAGTTCAAGTGGTTCTCCAGGATTCTCTCAGCCAACTTCCCTTTCGTTACAGAGAAGCGTTTCGCGAAGCGCACAGAGCCATTAGAACAATAAAAGCGAACCAAGTAATCTTCAAACAAAAAAAAACTCACGTAGTGACAATTAGGCCGTCCTCTTCGGCCTTCAGACCCTCATAAGACTCCCAAACAAAGTCAGTTGGAGATCCATCGGACCACGTTACAGGCGCTTTCGTACGCAAGCCTGTCAGTGCGAGAGCTTCATCGGCATCACTAT